>MJUT01001373.1:1072659-1122785 GCA_002080005.1 Gigantidas platifrons | reverse complement strand
CTATCGCGCGACCAACAAATACAATTTTACGAATGTCCGTTTTTTCTGGTTTTCGTCATTTTTAATGGATAACCTTTTTTAAATATGCCCTGGAGTTCGGTATATTGTTATTACATTTTTTTCAGTATTGTTATTTCAGCTCAGGCTGACAAAAGTGAAACGTGTCAACATTTTCCTCACATTGTGCATTTACCGGATTTTTTTTTAAACGACAGTTAAATCCTAGGGGTGGGGATACTCACCAAAATTTTCTGTAACTAGGCTCGTCACAGAAAATAAATTTCACCCCCAAAAAATAAAAAAAAATTCAAACGCACCCAAACAAATGCCTGTTGAAAAAATGAGCCCCAAAAAATAACTTCGCATACAATTTCTGGTGCCAAATTTTGGTTTTAAATAAGCAAAAAATATGTCAAAATATGCATTTTTATCAAAGTTACCTCATAAAAGTACCAATATTTCGAGTACCCCCTCCAAAAAAACACCAAAATTGTGTACACCCAAGAAACAGTAAATCCGAAAATTTTGACCCCAAAGGTACAAGAAATTTTTGTGAGTATCCCCCCTCTCTGGAAGTTAAATATATAATACATCAACTTGCCAGGTTGACAATGGCGAATTGTCTTATTCAGCTCTCTTTAGGCCATTCCTCCTTTATACGTTTTACACCGCGTAATTCTCATTTTCTATTGTTTCACATGCCTGTGATATATAATGTTAAATCGTCTATTTCGTCTGCCGCAAACAAAAAGTCGGGTATATTCCAACCGCTCACTTTGGACGCCCAGACTACACTGATTTCCCGCAATTTGTGTTTGGCTGCACGGGTTTTGATTACGTGACTTTAACACCGCGAAATTTTGACATGTCAATCAAAGATTTTGACAGCTGAAAACTGACCAATCAGAATACAAGCCCGTTGTAGTATTGTATATCCAGTGCAACACCCTGATGTACGGTACTGTGTTCTCGTCGGCCATTGGCCAACTCGAACTGTACCGTACATCAGGCTGTTGTACTAGATATACAGTACTACAACTATAACATATTTTCCATTATATATTTATAGCATGTTTCGATATGAGATAATCAACGACTTCATGTCAAAAATTAGGACATTGTGGATATTATTATGTCACTTGTAGGAAAGTGTGGGGTCATGTTATATGTGTGTTACTGGTATTGAATTTGCCTCAGTTTCTACAATTTTTAGACAGTGTGGTATTTAAAAAAAAACACTTTTATCACATTATATTTATGTTTTATATTGACAGTTTTTAAATAATGTAATTTATTTAAACTAAGGTCAATGCTCTTCAGGCAGAAGTGACTTCAGACGAATTTGTCATGTTTAAATACAATTTGTTGTCCGAATTAGAGTAAAACGTGCCAAACCGAAGGCTAAATACTTCTTAGTGGTTTCTATTTTGTAACATTTTTTACATAATAACATGCTGCAATTGGCGACAGTGAACGACTTTGTGTGTACAACTATAAACTTAAGTATACCCATGCTACATATAATACATTTATGTTTGAAATATACAAGTTCTCAATAATGTCATTTATGAAAACTAAGGTCAATCTTCCTCGGCCAGAGATGACAACAGAAGATGTTGGCTATCCTGTTAAGGCCCTTTGGTTCCTTTGCTTCCAAAAACTTTTAAATTGCTTGTCTTTCCTATCGTTATCTTCAGATTATTCTAGAAACGCGTCTTCGGCACTAAATTAGAAAGCTACATTTTATTATCAATTATATATCTACGTTTGTAATACATGTGTCTGCAATGTTTATAGCCAAATTATTGTCTTCTGTATTAAGAACCGTGACTAAGATAAATAGTGATAAAATGTGCCAGTACTTCTGTCAAAGAAGGTTTCACAACTGTACATGTGTATTCGAATATTGTATGTATAGTACTTTTGTAATGCTGAATAAACTATTAACTGTCTACATGTACATGTTCTAACTAAATAAACACAAAGATTATATAACAAAAAACATTTTAATTTATTATACTAACATGGTACTATGCATAATATACACTTTAATATAAATTGGAAAAACTGGGGCGGCCATGTTTAGAGAATACTCGGTGTCCGAATTAGAGCACATAAATGTTAGGGAATACCGAACGGCAATCAAAAAAGTCACAACACAATATGTGTTGGACACCGCTTTGCGTAATCAAACACAGATAATGTAAATAAGACATGCACCCTTCTACAAACAATTGGAGGTAAAGACGAACCGAACATCGTTTTTATGCGGAAATCGTAACGGACATCACAACACGTGCTAAAAATATGGCTGAGCACATCTTAGTCCGTTCTATTTTGCAATGTTTAACGTGACATAATAGCGTGTTGTAATACGAGACATTAAACTACTACAGGTAGACCATTAGATGCTTTTATATCATTTATTGTATATCTGTACAATATATGATATTAGATGAAAGCCATGAATCAGTCATGACCTTCAGTAAACATCAAAGTGGTGTAGGAGGTATATTATATTAAATCTGTCATTTATTAGTCCTCACCTTCATCATTACAGACAGCGTACAAGTTAGGGATGTCACTTTCAAATGACCCATTAATAATTGTTATATGTCAAGGTCAAGCTATGCCATTCTTCATTAATATTTGACCGCATCAGTGGTGTAATGGTTAGTGCGGTAGATCACAGGCTCGAGACCCAGTCGCGTCAAACTAAAGACTATAACATTGGCATTTGTTGCTGTTCCGCTAAACACATGGCATTAAGGAGAAATAGTAAAGACTGGCTGGCTCGGAATCATAATAATGTGTCCGAGTGGGGCAACATGTCAACGCACAGATTGTTGTTTCAGTTAGCTAGCACTATTAAAGTTCAACTCAGCATGCCGGTCCAGTACATACCGTACATCATCATTTCATTGAATGTTACTTGTTCTCGCCATGCTATAGCTGAAAATTTTTTCATTTGGCTTTAAACGACAACCACTGACTTACAATGAAAGCGGTCTATAATGCAATATCTACAATTATATAATTATAGCATGTTTCTATATGCAATGAACGACTTTAGGAAGAAAATTAGAAAATCAGGAATACTTTTAAGTCACTTATAGAAAAGTTTGCGTGTTACGTGTACCAATGTTGCCTCACTTTCTACAATTTTTCTAAAGTGTGGTATTTTATTTGACATTTTTATTATATTATATTTATGTTTGAAATTTACGGTTTTTAGTCTTTATGGGCATTAATGACATTAGAAGATTTTAGCTCTCCTTTTAAGGTCCTTAACTTGCTTCCACTTTTAGATTATTTTGATCTCCAATTTCTATTTGCGTTTGCTTGCGTGTAGTGCTGTCCAACACTTATTGTGTTCTGTTGGTGTTTTCATTGTCTTCGTAAGGTGTACGATAGGTTGCCAGTTTCTCTGGATTGTCCATTTTTGATTGCCACTTCGGTATTCTCTAACGTTTATCTTCAAACTTTCAGCATACCTGATGAAAGTTATTGGCACTAAATTAGAAATCTACGTTTCATCACCTTGATATCTATGTTTTTATTATAACCACTTAGATATCTGATGTATCAGGAACTGCTTACCCTTCCGGGGCACCTGAGTTCACCCCCGGTTTTTAGTGGGGTTCGTGTTACTCGATCTTTAGTTTTAAATATATATTTCGTCGATCGTTGTTTGTCCTTTTATACTTTTTCTTTTGACCATTGTGTTGTCTGTTCTTCTTCGATATACGGTTTCTGATTGGCCCTTTGGTATCGTCAAATTCTTCTATGTATCTGTCTGTGTCCGAATTAGAGTAAAAAGTGCTTAATCTATGACTAAATAGTCGCTCTATTTTGCAATGTTTTACATTATCTAATAGCATGTTGCAATACGAAACATTAATCAACTATAGGTATAACATTATAGTATTAAGTATACTTTTATGTCATTAATTGTATATCTGTACTTGTATCTGAAGAATGCCATGAATCAGAATCTTGAATACGTCAGTCATGACCTGAATTAAACATCAAAATGTTGTAGAAAGTATATTATGTTACACATGTCATTTATTTGTCCCCATCTTCATCATTGCAGACAGCATACATGTTGGGGATGTCACCCATTAATAATTGTTGTAGATAATAAATAAGGGTAATAACAAAATTACCGAACACAGGTCAAGGTCAAGGTCAAGGTCAATTTATGTCATTCTTCATTCATATTTGACCACATCTGTGGTGTACTGGTTTCCGTGCTCACCTCGAGTGCAGTAGGACGTGGGATCGAGCTCCGGTTTGGTCAAACCACAAAGCTATAAAATTGTTCTTTGTTGTTTTCCCGATAAGTACTAATAAGTAAGAGCAAAACACTGATGGTGTCGACGTCGAACGAATGTCTTCTTAAATGAGATAGCACTATAACATTCCAACTCAGCGTGTTGGTTTATTGCAAAGCAGACATCATCATCATTTCATAGAATGCAGCTGGTTATTCCCATGATATAGCCGAAGAATTACTAATTTGCGATAAACAATAATCATTTACTCATTCATTAAGATTTGACATTGTTTTGGAATCAGAGATTGTCGATACAGCCTTCCTTGAAATGAAAACAATACTGTTTGCTATGGACTGAATGATTGTTTGTTGTTTAATGTTTAGCGGAAAATATTTCAAGCATATACAGGACAAGAACAAATTCAGTAATATTAATATGAGAGAGAGGCGGGGAGAGCGAAAGAGAGAGACGGGAGACACATTAATGAATATGGATCTACAAACAGCTGTTCAAAATACATTAAATAATAGGCACGTTTACTTTCTCAAAACAATAACATTAAGCCAACATTTATCTTTATTTAATTGTCACTTAGTGCAAAAGTATGTCTTAACCTGTATTTGTTGTTGATTAATTGTAGTTTGTTAGTTAAATTCAACGCACATTATGACTGACATAATCTAATTTAGTGTGTACTATACGTTTCTGAAATAACCTTCATCAAGAACGCTCATAATCAAAAGATTGTGTTCGCGTCCTGCTTTGTTAATTACAAAAAAGGGTGCACTCGACTCACAGTCACACGTGATAAAGTTGATCAGTTGCTTGCCCAGGGTCGGTGGTTCTCTCCGGGTACTCCGGCTTCCTCCACCACTAAACCTGGTCGCCATGATATAGCTGAAATATTGCTGAAAGTGGCATTAAAACACCAAAAATCAATCAAATCAATCAAAAGATTGTAAAACCAAATTATTTGAAAGTCTTTGGGAGAAAGAAAACCAAATGGCGTAAACATAATAGATCTGTTTATTAATCTGTTCAACAATATATATATATGTTAATTAGTGCATACGATTCGTTTCCGTAATAGCCTTCATTAGTTACATTCAAGGTCAAAATACTGGAAAACCAAATAATTTTCAAAATATGGGGGGGTGGCTCAATGAGTTAGGTCGTTGGATCTAACAGCTCATACCAGCCTATCACCAATACGGCGTGGGTTCGCGCCCAGCTTTGTAAATTACAAAAAGGATGCACTCGACTCACAGCCGGAAGTGATAAAGTTTACCAATTGCTTGCCTAGGGTCGGTGGTTCTCGCCGGGTACTCCTGCTTCCTCCACCACTAAAACTGGTCGCCATGATATAGCTGAAATATTGCTAAAAGTGGCGTTAAACACCAAAATTCAAAGTAAAAAATACTGGAAACCAAATTATTTTCAAAGTATTTGGGAACAATGAAACCAAAGCGCCATAACAGTTATTTAGGCCTATCACTGACAAGCGGCAGGTCAGTGATCTCCCCTGGGTTCTCCAGTTTCTTCCATCAATAAAACTGACCTCCACGATATAACTGAAATAATGTTGAATGTGACGTTAAGCACCATAACCCTAACCCATTATTTAATCAATTCATTTCGTCTTTCTCGAATATCATCTTGTCGTAAAATTGTGACGTCACATCATAGTTGTTGATATCAATACTGGACACTGCTCTTCTTGTCCTTGACCATCTGATAACATATTCATCAAACAGACATACACGTGGCACTTGCTTATGACACTAATGTATCATAATATATTTGCCTATTAGTAAAAGTCGGTTTGTACATAAACACAATAAGCATGGTCTTCAACGTGATACCGTTTACTTGTAACATGATCTGTTTATGATTTAAATACCAGAATGTAAGCAACAGCTAATAACTATGAAATAATACATACAGATACGAGATATTGCACACATTAAATCTGGGCTGTTTTATTACTCTTAGAGATCCGTGCAATCATCAACTACCTAGATGTAATATTGCACGCTTTCATGCTACAAATCATTTATACCACTGTTTTTCGAGTTAAACTGTGAAACAATCTCTAGCTTGGCATTCGATTGTTTCACGGTTTTTACTAGGAAAACTGTTTTGTAAATTTACAAAGAAAATGTGAAATATTTCATCAGTAAAATGGAATTGCAATGTAAAAGTTTTGCCTTTAAAATGGTTTGGCTTTCCAATTTTTGATTTTGATTGTGGGTTATTGCAGAATCGCGTCGTCCGCACTGAATATGTATGCTTTGTATGACTCGCTGAATTTATGCGTCTGCTGGCGAACTATTAGTCTCCTAGGGTATCATCCACCCAGTTTATTAGATATATTTATTATTAAAATGTTTAAAGTTGAATGATATGAGTAATAAAATTAAGTTTCTCCTACCTGAGGCATAGATGTCCTTAGCTGAGTTTGGCAATCTGAAACAACAGTCCACCGGAAAGGTTAGTCATACCTGCGCTACATATTTTAGAATTGCTGGTTGAAGCGATATAATATTCATGTAAGTTGAACTAAAACAAACTCGTTATAAAGAGAGTGTTTTTATTAAATGAATAAAAAGAGCTATATTTCAATAATTTAGAACAACGCTGTAGATGTATCTTTTTTCAAGCATAAATTTTAAACATTCATAGCTACTGTATCCATGCAATATGAGTTTCTTCATATTGCACAAATAAAATGTGAAAATAAAAATAGCATACTGTCGGAATAATTCCAAAAATAAAATTCCAGAATCGTAGAAAGAGTCAAAATCGATACCCCTAACACACAAATACATGACCTCTGACCCCTAACACACAAATGCATGACCTCTGACCCCTAACACACAAATACATGACCTCTGACCCCTAACACACAAATACATGACCTCTGACCCCTAACATACAAATGCATGACCTCTGACCCCTAACACACAAATACATGACCTCTGACCCCTAACACACAGATACATGACCTCTGACCCCTAACACACAAATGCATGATGACCGCTCATTACTCTGGCTTGGTAAATGCACCTCAAGGAAAAGTGGTGGACTTAAGCTAGTTTTATTATTGAGAGTATATGATCATGAACGATAGAATATTCATGTAGCAAACTCTTTACAATTGTTATAAGAGAGTGTGTTTTTAAATTAATAAAACGAGTTATAAATCAATAGTTAAGTACAATATTGTAGATGTATCACATTTCAAGGTATACATTTTAAACATTCATAGCTACTGTATCCATGCAATACGAGTTTTATCATATCGTACAAATAAAATGAAAAATATCATACTATCGGAACAATTACAAAATCAAATATCAAAGTCGTAGAAATAGACAAAATCGATACTCCTAATACACGAATACATGACCGCTGATTTACCTTGTTTGGTACTTGGCACTTCAATGAACTGTATATGGGGTTATACTGGTTATATGGGCCCAAATTTCCCTTCTCTGTGAAATGATATGATCATTCAAGCGCTATCCTTATATTGATCTACAACTATTTCTACCAAAATGTTGAACACCTTTTTACAAGTTTTTTATAACACTACATTGAAACATTACAACATTAATGTTATATCTTTTATGTTTATTTCGAGAGATCAGTGAAGCAGGAACTGCTTACCCTTCCGGAGAACCTGAGTTCAACCACGAGTTTTACAACGGTTCGTGTTGCCTAATATGTTTTGTTCTGAGTAATGTTTTGTGGATAATTGCTTGTCTTGTTACCCTTTCTCTCTTGATATATTTACCTTTTAGCAATGGCTGAACAAATAACATTTCGGTGTATTTATAGTATGTATTTTTAGCCATAGCTTTTGTTTATTATACAAAAAACATTTACCTAAATATAGCCATAAACCATAAAATGAACTAAATCTGTACATTTATGATCCTGTTATTATTGGCTTAATAATCATACTTAAATATGTATACAAATAACACATAATATACGATAATATACATTTTTATGACATTCATGTTGTTCAGTGGCTTGTACAATGTAACCCTATCCTTACTATGTCTGATTGGTCATTTTCATTTCAACGAATCAAATCTTGTTGAGTATAAGTCATAGACAATAACACTAGATGATTTAAAATTCTTGACTTTAATTTGACACATTGAACATGAGAATATTGAGTTTAAATTGATAACATTTCATTTTGTCAATGAATTTGACAATTCATAAAACTTTCAAATTATTACTATCTTTATTCATTGATTTCCTTGATAGAGGGTTGCTGCTAACAAAGAATCTACGGAACCAAGGGTTCCTAGGGGTTAAGTTGAAGTCATTAGTTCAGCAGTTTTGCGATCATCGCCATGATTTGGCTAACCGTTGCGGATTGTCTAGTGCCACAACTGACAACTGGTATGTGCCGTTTCTCGTAATCATAACCCGGTTATATCCTCTTTCATATCTTCTGACCGGGTTAATATCAAGAGGAACAATTGCAGATGGATGCCAGTAGTGGAACAGACACTACTTCTCTTCTGGAACACCAGAGTTCACCCTCAGTTTCTACTGGTGTTGCTCAATCTTTAGTGTTCAACGTTTTGCAGATCATTTTATGTATTCATCGTTTTGATATTTTTACCTTTAAACTGTGGCTGAACAATCCATTATGTATTTATAGTATGCATTTTTAGCCTTCTCGAATAATATTTTTGTTTATTACGCAAAAAAAGCATTTACCATAATATAACTATTAAAGAACTAAAACTGTCAATGTGCAGATTTATGATCCTGTCCTTCTTTGTTTTGTAATTATACTTAAATATGTATACAAATAACACATAATGTACGATAATTTAGATATTATTTATATGACATTCGTGTTGTTCAGCGGCTTGTACAAAGTAACTCTATATAACCTATTGAGTATCATCTTTGATTGGTCAGTTGTATTTGCATGTCAGCGAATCAGACGTTACTTAGTATAAGTCATAGACAATAACACTGGATGATTTAAAATTCTTGACTTGAATTTGACACATTGAACATGAGAATACTGAGTTCAAAGTGATTTATATTTCCATTGACGATAACTAATAATCTGAATGATAACATCCATTTTGTCAATGAATTTGATAATACATCAAACTTTCAAATTATTAATATATTTATTCATTGATTTCCTTGCTGTTAACAAGGAAGTTACTGTACGAAAGTTCTTGGATGCTATGTTGAAGTCATCACTTAAAAAATATAACAGTTGCCATCATGACTTGGTTAAATGTTACACAAAAAACAAATATATGATACGATTGTCGTATTCACAATACGGTTATTTCCTTATTCATGTCTTATGATCGGGTTTATAGCAAGGGTAACAATTGCAGATGGGTGCCATAAGTGGAGCAGGAACTACTTACTCTTCTGGAGCACCCGATTTCACCCGCAGTTATTACTGGGGTTCATGTTGCTCAATCTTTAGTTTTGTAGATCATTTTATGTATTCATCGTTTTTATATTATTTATCATTTTGTTATTACACTCCCCGTAATCCCTAGACCAGGAAAATAAGGGGTCTAGGAATTATGGGGAGTGTAATATACCGTTACTGAACAAATAACATTCACTGTGTATTTATAGTATGTATTTGTAGCCTTCTCGAAACATATTTTTAGCTTATTATAAAAAAAGCATTTACCATAATATAACTATTAAAGAACTAAAACTGTCTATTTGTACATTTATGATCCTGTCCTTTTTGTTTAATAATTATACTTAAATATGTATACAAATAACACATAATGTACGATAATTTAGATATTTTATGATATACCGGTATTCATGTTGTTCAGCGCCTTGTACAAAGTAGCCCTATAGGACCTATTGATTATAAGGTTTGATTGGTCAGTTGTATTTTCATGTCAGCGAATCAGAACTTACTTAGTATAAGTCATAGACAACAACACTAGACGATTTAAAATTCTTGGCTTTAATTTGACACATTGAACATGAGAATATTAAGTTTAAAGTGATTTAAATATTTTTTTGTAAGATAATTACAAGCCTAAATGATAATATCTGATTTTGTCAATCAATTTGAAAATACATGTTAATATCAATTTATTAATACCTTTATTTATGTATTTCCTTGATAGATGGTTGCTGCTAACACAGAAGCTACCGAACCCAGGGTTTTATGGTTCCCAACATGGCAAGGTTAACAGTTACACAAATGACCACGATGGGTGCCACTAGTTGAGCAGGAACTGCTTACCCTTCCGGAGCACCTGAGTTCACCCCGGTTTTTCATAGTGGGGTTCGTGTTACTCGATCTTTAGTTTTATATGTATGTTTTGTCGATCGTAGTTTGTCCTTTTGTACTTTTTCTTTTGGCCATTATGTTGTCTGTTCTTCTTCAATATGCGGTTCCCGATTGCCCCTTTGGTATCTTCAAACTCTTCTTATATAACCGGGTTTACTACAAGAGTAACAGATGGATGTCATTAATGGAGCAAGAACTTCCTATCCTTCCGTGTTTAGCCCTGTGTTTTAGTAGAGGTCGTATTGCACAGTCTCTGGATTTTTATGCAGTGCTTTGTACATCACTGCTTGCCCTTTTGACATTTTCGTATTGTCTGCTTTTCTTCTATTTAAAGCATCTGATTACGCCTTGGGTATCTTCACAAATTGCTAATTAAAAAAACCAAAAACGAATGTATTTCAGTTCCTCAACATGAAACACACATTAGACAACTATGATTATGGTATGTCATATTATTTAATCGTCATACCAATTTCAAGTAGGAGACAGAAAAAGTTTGAAGATACCAAAGGGGTTATCAGAAGCCGTAAATCGAAGAAGAAGAAGAAGAAGATACAATGTAAAGAGCAAAAGAAAAAGGACAAACGACGATCTACAAAACAATGTAGAGAAAATTAAAGATCGAGCAAAATAAACCACACTAAAAGCTCAGATGGTCCGGAGGGGTAAGTAACTCCGGCTTCACATGTGGCACTCGTCGTGATATTCTAGTTACAAACACGGTGATGAGTCATAAATGGGGAAAGGACAGGAGTAGAATTGCATTATACATGTATATTTTGTTTGTTTGATGGATTCATTATTACTTAGCATAAATATATTATTACACCTAATCCAAGTGGAATTAAGCATAGTAAGAATAATTACTGAAATGACATTTTAAGAATTTGTCATTTCTTATCTACTTTTCTTAAAATTCTAATGTTTAATTATACCATTACTTTATTGTTTTGAATTTCAAAGGACAGAAATATCTCGATATCGACAGAGAGAAGTAGGACATTTCTGTTCCGAAGCTGAAATTTATTTTCTGGAAGACTTGAATGCACCATTTCACTAATTGGGGATGTTTGGTCCCATAAAACTAGATTAACTCCGTCACTTTTTATTGAAGTGTCTGTTCCAAGGCAGGAGCGTGAGCAGTCATATACATTTGCTGTAGTGGTTTCAAGTTTGCCTCTATTTCTATGACTTAGCGATTTCATGTTGGAACTGTTCCGACAGTATGATATTTTTTATTTTCATTTTATTATTACATTAATTTATTGTTTTTTTTTATTTGGACGGACAGAAATAAATCGATGTTGACAGATAAAATAGGAAATTATTTTCTGGACAATTAGTATTACATGATAACAAGTTGTTTTTACATAAAGAATGAATATTTATAGAAACATTAATAAATTCTGACCAACCTTATGTCCTGCGGATATTACGTGTACTGTGTAATACTTAATATAGTAACACGAAAAAAAAATAATATACTTTTATCGTGTAAACTTCACGCACCTCTGAGTAATATAACACCACACACACACGTAATGTTATTCATTTTTCGTCATATTCATGTGATTAAGAGTGACGTAAAAACCTTTGAATTATTTTTATGTAGGTGTTTTGTGTTCTGAGGTTTTGTAAATGTACTATTACTAGTAAAACTGATACTAAGAAAACAATAAGTTTTATTACACAATATTTCTATCCAAATTATTTAATCTGAGTCAGATAAAAAAAAATGAAAACAAAAAGTTACCACACTGTCGGAGCAGTTCCAAAATCCAATAAAATAACACGAGAAAGAGGCAAAGATGGATACTATCGTCAATCTGTTGTCATGATAGACACGCTATATCTTCATATTCCTGGAAGAGACACACAGTGTTCACTCCTTCAATGTTATTTGCAAGAACCTTTATTCAGAGTATCCTAATAGAGGAGTAATAGAAATATAGATATCAAATTTAGTCAGCACAATGCGTTTCTGGAATAACCTTCATCAGGTAGGTTCAACGTCCAACGATTGAAAAAGCCAAATAGTGTTAAAATATGGGGGCCTAAACATGATAGTAAGAAAACAGGCTAAAGTTACCGATGCCTGAGGGAAGAGAGTCTTAGTTTAGTCCATCAGCAGACGTATCGACCCAGTGTTGGTAATAAAAACTTAGTGCGTTCTACGCATGTCTGGAATATCCGTTATCAGGTACGCTAAAATTCTAGATTAAAAAGCCAAATAATTTAGAGATATTTTGGAACGAAAATTCAAGTGCCGAAACAGAGGAGGATTGATTCCATAAAGCTAGCCTCGCCACTTTCTATAGAAGTGCCTGTACCAAACCAGGAAAGTCAGCAGTCATGTATTTGTGTTTTATGGGGTATTGATGTTGCCTCGGTTTCTGCACCTTTTCGATCTGATTTTGGCACTGTTCCGACAGAGTGGTATTTTTATGGTTTTCCCCATTTTATTATCTAACTGAGATGACATAACTTGGTTCGCATTAATGAGTATTGATGGTGTCTCTTTCCATTTCTTTTCGGTAAGATTTTGGTACTGTTCTGAGTGTGGCATTTTTGTATATCATTTTATCAGACAATCATTATTCCATCAACATAATGTGCCTTGAGGAAGACTCAGTCGTATTTTTTCTTCACCATGAATGTTGTATGTAAGAATGAAGTAGACCGCCATGATATAACTGATATATTGTTGAAAGTGGCGTTAATTGACATTAACCGAGAATGAAGTAGACTCACAGTCTTATTTCTTTCTTTACCATAACTGTTGTATGTAATATTTAATTAAAATAACATTATGAAACAAGTTGTAACATTATGCCTTGGGCAAGGACACAACGTTTGGTCACGATTTATCCAGGTAATCACCTTGTACTTGTCTTGTCCTGTAACAATGCTACAGCTGTGATAATTAGCGGAATATTAATTAATGCAATGTAATGTAAGGTGATGTAATGAATGCACATATTGTTGTACAATCGTGTGATTTTTTTGTTCTTATGCTATTTGATGTTATTATGTTTATTTTGTTTTTAGATACATAGAGTACATTAATAATAAAACGCATTGGTTAACGGATTCTGATTACAGCTGTGGTATTTTTGAAATATTTGTTTTTATAGAGGTTTGATGATTTTTTTTTGGTGATTATTTCTTTATGTGATATATAGGGTACATTCATAATATACAATAAAAAAAACATGTTAACGGATTTTGATTACCCCTGTGGAATTTTCAAAATTTTTGTTTTTATAGCTTTTGGTGATTTTTTTGTGATTATTTCTTTTTTCGATATAAAGGGTACATTCATAATAATTAATAATAATAATAATAATAATAAACATATGTTAACGGATTTTGATTACCCATGTGGTATTTTCAAGCTCTTCTTAACAAGAATTATCTAATTTCAGCGTGTAAATAAACGTGATAGAAAACCGAAGGGACAATCAAGAATGGACACTCCAGAGACACAGACACCATTGGGCACAAGATAAAAATAGTCACCACAGTCATATAAACGAAGATGGGTATGGGTAAAAACAGTTTTGGAAAGTGCGTCATAAGCCTGGTGAATCTTTCAGACAATATCACTGTGCATCAATTAAATTATTTGCATATCAGGGCACACCATGAAAATAAATAAATACAAAATAAATATAGAAGTAATGAAAACAGGTTTTTTTCTCTAAAATTAGTTGGCACCATGACAAATCCAACAATAAATCATGAATTTGCGCCAAGTTCAGTTATACTTGTTTTGGGACATTGATGTATTGGTGAAGAGGGTTGATAAGTTTTGGTCTGATTTACCGGTTGTAACCTTAAATGATACAGTTTGTTCTTGGCTAATTGAAGGCCTTTGATTTTCTCGCAGCATACCCATTTTCTCAACAAGTAAAACTAACCGTCACGATATTGCTTAAATATTGTTAAATTTGACATCGAATACTTCTACGTATTACGCTTATCCGTCATTTAATGTGAATTCATTATTATTCGTGATATTCTAATTTTCGTTATCTTCGTAAATAACATAAAACCACGAAATTAAGAATTCAGCACACAGTGTGCTCAGACTATAGCAGGGGATCTGCGAATTGCCGTATCCACAAAAATACATTTTTTTCCTCAAAACACGAAAATTAGTATCCACCTATTTAAATGTATTCGGAGTATTGAATAAATATGACAGATTTTATCATGTAAATTTATTTTAGAATAAATAAGCATTTACTAATTATAATTTAATAAATATATGACATAAATATATAATACTGAAATTATTATCTTTACAAAAATAAATATATAATGGATTTCCATGAATTGTCACTCAACGTTGATCTGATTTATTCTCCTAGCAAATGATCAATGGAAGTTTATTTTCACTCAAAACAGTCTACATCACCCTTGGTGATTCTTCCCCTGTTAACTAACTGCAGATATTAAGGATCTGGAAATGTGGAATATCCAACTCGCTGGTTTCTTCCGGAACAAATTCTAATTTGCATGTTTTCTTCTTACCTAATTTTGTTGCAATCCGGCACAAAATGTTCCTTCCGCGACGTGTAAGGTTATTAAACAAGTCCTTTGATAACCAATCAGAGTCTTTTTCAATTTTATATCCAGCGCTTATCAGTTTCTTGCAGATGTGTGAATTACACGTTTCATTTGTAGCGTGTGTTGCCAAATATAATGCAGTCTGTCCTAGTTTGTCAACAATATTTATTTCACATCCATGTCTTATAAGGTAAACACATGATTTCTCCCTCCCTTCCTGAAGGCCAATTAGGAGAGCGGTTTTTCCTGTGCAATCTAATTCGTCAACATTGGCACCTGAAATTCAAAGCAAAAATGAAAATCAAGGAAAACATAAAGCATACGTAAAACAAATTCGTCTACTACAATTTCACTTAATCATGGATGGAAAGCAATGATTCTAATTTTCAGATAAATGCCATTCAAAACAACCAATGAGTGAGAAACACATCGTCTGCGCTAAATTTGGTATCTACTGGGGGTGATATATTTTTGTCTGTTTTGCTTTGTTTTTTCTTGTTTTCGTTGCTTTGTTTTTTTTTGTTTTTTTTGTTTTTTTTTATTATCATATACTAGAAATTGAAAATTATGCTTGACACATATGTACAATAATTTTATTCGTTGCCTACAAATTATACAAATAAATATCAATAAGTTGATTATGAATAACAAATGAGCCTATACGGCAGACGGAATATGACGTAACTTTGTCTTATTCCTATTTATATACCTTAAAACCATGGAAACTACAAGACGTATGATGATAACATAGTACTTTATATATAGATGTGTCAGATTTCGCCCCCGATTTGTCGTATGACAATCATTAATCATGAACATGTCCATATTTAGCTGAAAATCACTACAACCTTAAAATAATTGACGAAAATCGATAAAATTATATTCATGGTCTTTTTTTTCATTTTCATTGGACTTGACACCCAACTGTTTTACATGTACATACCTGCCTTATGGAGTGTTTTGACAATCTCGATATCATCAAATAAAACTGCTCTCATTAGTGCTGTCTGGCCTTGTAGGTTTTTGATATTTAGATCACAATCTGAAATCAAAGATACAAAGCTTGTATTAGCTCATACAGTTACAATATTTTATTAATGATATGTATTATGAATTCAGCAAAACATATATCCATGGAACTCGTAAAATTTAAATGTTTCGAATAAGGAAACCATTCAATAAATTTAGTTGGTCGGTATTGCGTGATTTATGACAATTGAATTCCTTAAAGATGATATAGTAATATTTTAAGTGTAAGTAGCGAAACAGTCATAATAATAATGATAGCGGAGAAGACCTCGTAAGTTTATAACTTGTGTCTGATCCGTCTTCTGTATAGTTGCTTGACAATAAAATATGCTTAAAGTAATAATAATAACAAGATGTTCTACTAATTCCCTGATACCCGATGTTTTGGAACATTTTGAATTTACTTACCATTTTTTATCAATAATTTGACAACATCATGATGTGAACCGTCAGTAGCCTCGTGTAAAGCAGTACTTTTGTTGCAGTCTGCTATGTTTGGATCACAACCGGCCTCCAACAAAGTTCTAGCTATCTCCGTCTGACCATATTTAGCAGCATAAAACAACAACGTACGTCCTTTACTGTCCTTGGCGTTAACGTCGCCTGACGCAACATTACACACAGTTGGTGTTGAGTTTGATCTCTGCCTGCACAACTGTCGATGAAGGTTGACATTTTCCGTTGAATGCTCTCTGTCTGTTTGTAATGAACGGAAACTCATGATTTGTCCTTTCACTAAAAATACTTAATATGAAGAAAGCGTCAACACCTTAAATCTCCTGTTGGAATAAATACACTCAAAATTAATTCAAGTACAATGACGTTCTTTTTAAGATGTTAACTTCTCCTTCGTCTGAAGTCAAATGTGATATATACAGAACTAACACAGAGTGTATATATATACATACATCAGTATACATCAGTGTAGACAAGTTGACAGTTATATGATTGATGTCGTTACACTCTTCACTAGATTTAACCAACCGTGTCATACAACTACTTAGCACTAACACAAACATTTTAATGACAAGGTCTTCCTTTTGCATGTCCATGTATCATTTACCGTGGTTTGGTTTTATTCCATTTATTTTTTTATTGCAAGTTTAAGTTTTATTGCTTGTTTATTTGAACTACATGTAAACAATGTTTTCCTGGTGAAATAATTTATTTGTGATTTTCCGTTGTGTAGTTGATTAATTAGATTATTGTTTTTTTTCTGTGTTTCAATCAATGTCGTCTGTTTCTCTCTTGTGAGGGATGCGAATTCGGGATGTTGGCATTTAAGCTTCGGGATTAAACTCTATCGGATAGCATGGTATACTTCATTAATTTTCGGGATTCTGTTTCGATGGTAATACGGGTTGATAATCTAGTGGAACAGGGACTGCTTACCCTTCTGGAGCACCAGAGTTCACCCCTCGTATTTAGTGTAGTTGTGTTGCTCGATCTTTGTTCTATTGTCTTTTTTCTTTTGGTCATTGTGTTGTCTGTCCTTTGATTTATGGATTTTAAGCAATGAACGTGTGTTTTTGTTTCTTGTCCCTTTTTCTATATCTTTTTTTTATTAGTATGAAAGTGATAAAATTACTTTGATTTCCAGGTAGATTCCATGCTTCTTAGTGTCTATATGGTTCTATATGTCAGATGTCATTGTCATTAAAAATTCCTTTTCACCTGTTGTGTTACAGATCTATTTCAACATAATGGATACAGAATAAATGATATCATATCTCAACCAACTTCTCCAAGCACAAATAAGGGGAAGTCGCGGTCGTATAGTAGTTGGATTTACAACTACCTATGTAGTCATTACCTATCACCACTAACGTTATGAGTTAGAATCACTCCCAGGCGATACAACATTATGTGATAAAGTTGTCACTGACTTACGACAGTTCGGTTGTTGTCTGCGGGTACTCCAGGTACCTCTACCAATAGTATATGTGGTAAGGATATAACTGAAATCTTGTTGAAAGTGGCGTTAAACACCATAAACCATCGACCACATCCAAGGACAAATAGTGATCATTGAAGCGTCTATTTTTTGTTGTTGCGGGGTAAAATGTGTTCCGGATAATATAAATTAATAATAATTACCGTTCTGTCATAAAACAGTCTTGTTAGTTTCTAATAATTAATACACAGTTCATTAAAAGACAATGAATAAGCCACCACTACTGCTAGTCTTCTACCTATTGGTCAGTGAAGTCTTAATGTACAACATTAAAGTAAAACCGAATGTAATCTGTATTTTCATTGGCTAAGATTGTAATGTGAATATTCGTCGAATTATCTGTTTTACAGGATTATATCATACATTTTGTCCGCGGGATAAACAAGAAAAAAAGACATTCAAACAGCTATTCCAAATATTTAGATATCGAAGAAAACAATAAGGAAGAAATTAAGTTTAAGAATATATTAACAAAATAGCTTGAAGAAAAAAGGACATTCAAACATGTCTTACAAACATGATATCTAAGAGAAATAATAAGGAAGAAATAAAGTTAAAAATCTTTATTAGCCAAATAAAAGTTGTTGTTTTTTCATTGTGGAAATAAGATACTATATTTATTAATATCAATTAATTTTATAATAATAATATATTTTCAAATATCCCTATAACCAGAAGACAACCCCACATAATTACTTAACTTATTTAAATAATAAATAAATATGCATAACATTATTGTTTTCCATCGGTACTGACATGGTTTATTAGATATTTTTTGATCGAAATTTAAAGTTGCTAATTCATTTAATTATTATTAATACTAAGGTTATCCCGTTTAGGCCCTTTGTGTTTCTTGCTCCCAGAGACTCGATTGGTTTTCAAATATTTTGACGTTGAACGTACCTCATGAAGGTTTTTCCCAAAATCGGTGGTGCACAAATAATAATCTTTATAGAAAACCGGAAGAAAAATCAAAAATGGACAATCCAGATAAACTTGCAACATTTGGTACACAAGACACAGGATGAAGACAAACAAAACAAAAAACACCACAATACGCAAGCAATCACAGATAACGTTAATAAGACATGCGGCCTTCTACAAACAAATGGAGGTATAGACGAACCGAACGGAACCAAAACCGAACCGAAATAAACTTGATATCTGCGTTTGTTCATGCTCTATTATATACATGTATATAAACTGTAATCCTTACCACAATTTCTTCACAATTTAACAATTTTATCATTTCTATTGTTTGTATGGTATCATTGACTCGAAATTTACAAGATTTACTCAAATTTGTATTTAATTATAAATTTTGTATTTAAAAATCTACAAATAAAAGTGATTATCTCACATTTGCTGTCAAACACGATGAGATATCCATATTCCCCAAACATGATTTATTTATTTAATAGACCATGGCTTGATTAATGAAATACTTGAACGCAACCGGCCCTCCCTCCCATCTGGAATAAAAACGTAGATATCAAACTTAGTGCACACGACGCGTTTCTAGAATAATCTTCATCATATACGTTAGTGGAATAATCTTCATCAGATACGGTCAAATACAAAATATTTGAAAGCCAAATAAATCAACAAGTGTTTGGAAGCAAGAAAATCAAAGTATCTAAACAGAATAGACAAATCGGGATTATTTCTCATCTGCATGACATAAAAAAAAGTCGGATTTCGGCTGTTTTCTGTTTTACGAATACGGAAGGATAAACAGTGACTACTCCACTAGCGACACCCGTCGAGTGGTAAAAATATGGTGGCATATAAGGCATGAATGAGAAAAGAGTGGGACTGTGATTACGACAAAAGGAACATAATCAGTGGTCATTTGTGACACATGTAATCAGTAACGGTTAACCTAGTCATGGTGGCGAACTGATGACTTCAACTTGACCACTAGGTAGATTACTTCACATAGACAATGTACTCTCAAAAGGAAGAAAAAAATATATAACAATGCAACTTAATTCATGAAACATTTGTGATACATTGATGTGCCTTTTCATGTCAATAATTAATGGCTTGGTAAGGAGCGGTCATTAATATTGTTCACAAAGAAAGAAAGAAACAAACAAACCAACAAATGTCAACCTTTTCTTACATGAATCGGTCGGAAAGGCAATTTAACCAATAGTACGTAGAACAAAGTTTTTTCCATTGTTCGAAATAAATTGTTACATTTATTAAAATTAATTTTCATCGTTTTAATTTTGATTTTAGTCAAGCATCCCCATATCCTGAAGAACACCCACATAGTTATTAGGATGTTTAAAAATAATAAATAAATATACATAATATTACTGTTTTCCATCGGTACTGACATTGTTTATTAGATATATATTCATCAAAAATTAAAGTACCTAATTAATTTATTTATTATTAAAACTAAGGCTGCCCTCTCTATGTCCTTTGGTTTTCTTGTTCCCGGAGAATTTGTAATTATTTGGCTTTCAGCTATTTTGGCTTTGGTCATAACGGGTGAAGGTTATTCTATAAATTCATCCAAATCGAGGAATGGAAGGACAATGTGATGGGCAAAAGAAAAAGAACAAACAATGATCTACAAATCAATACACAGAAAACAAAAGTTTGAGCAAAACGAACCTCATAATAAACTGAGGGTGAACTCATGTGCCCTGGAGGAGAAAAGAAGAGCGACTGCTCCACTAGTGATCCCCGTTGAGTTACTCTTGTCAACAATCCGATGGCAAGTCATGAATGAGGGTGGGATTGTGATTACGACCAACGGAAGATATTCGTGGTAATGTGTGACACATATATTGCCACCCTAACACAGATATTCCGTAACGGTAAACCAAGTCATGGTGGCGATCGTAAATCTTTCACAGTGATAACCTCAACTTGACCACTTGGAAGGTTACTTTACCATGACAAAGTACTCTCAAAATAAAAAGAATACAACAATGTAGCTTAGCTCACAAATCCTTTGTGATAAATATATATTTTTTCACGTCAATTCTTAGTGGCTTAGTTAGGAGCGGTCGTTGTTATTGTACAGAAACAAACAAACCAACAAATGTCAACCATTTATAACATGAATCAATCGGAAATGAAATTTAGCCAGTAATATATAGGACAAAATTACGACCATTTGTTTCTTAATGAAATCCTCAATTGTTAGCTTTACTTTACAATCGCTTTGTAATTAATGAGCAGAGATAGAGCATACTGACATTTTACTGTTAATAAACAGTCGATAAACGTTTAAAAAATAATATAAATACAAGGGATTTGTAATACAAAACGTATATCCAATTTATTGCGCACGACGCGTCTCTGGGAAAACCTTAAGGTATGAAAACACTGATTCACCATTCAGAGCTTAGAACATACACAAATCTAGTCCTTTATAAGGAAACAAACGTTCCTTTTATTTTGTTGTATTTTGAAAAGTATTATATGTAATATCATAAATGACATTGGTAATTGAAGGTCAATATATAAGGATTATCGTGAGCCTATATTTGGCTGCATTTAGTTGTCGTTTAATCCCATATGACATATACATACTGAATGTCTTGTGTTAAAGAGCCCTTTCAACGTTTTAGCTA
The DNA here is from genome assembly GCA_002080005.1 of Gigantidas platifrons. Taxonomy (NCBI): domain Eukaryota; kingdom Metazoa; phylum Mollusca; class Bivalvia; order Mytilida; family Modiolidae; genus Gigantidas; species Gigantidas platifrons. The sequence goes on along the minus strand of MJUT01001373.1, from coordinate 1,101,029 downwards.
AAAATGAATGCAGTCACATAACAACCATAGACTCCAAGGACAAACAGTTCTGATTAAAGCGTGTATTTGGTTTTGTTCCGGTGTAAAAAAAATGTTCCGGATAATAAAAATAATTACCGTCCTATCATAGAACAGTCTCGTTAATATGTTATAATTAATATACAGTTCATTAAAAGACAATGAACTAGCTACCGTTACTGCTAGTAGTCTACCCATTGGTAAGTGAGGTGGTAGTATACAACATTAAGACAAAACCAAATGCAATCCGTATATCTATTGGCTAAGTTTGTAATCGTGAACATTCGTAGAATTAGCGGTTTTACATAATTATATCTTACATTATGTCCGAGGGATAAACAAGCAAAAGAAAAAGAAGACATTCAAACATATCATCCAAATATTAAGATATCTATGAGAAATAGGAAGGAAGAAATTAAGCTAAATTGTGCGAAAGAAATTGTTATATCTATTATATTAATTTTCACAAAATTAAATTTGAATTTGAATTAAATAATCCTAAACCCAGAAGGTCAAAGCACATACATATTTTATTAATTTCAAATAATAAATAAAAATGCATGACATGACTGATTTCACATTTTATACCTTATGCCACAAATCATTAACAGCTTAAGAGTTTTATCATTTCTATTCATTTTACTGTTACATTAAATTACAAACGTTTTGCTCAAATTTGCATATCCACAATTTTCAAATATGACTTATTTCCTAAACAGACTATTGTCCGAATACCGCCACCACTCACCAAGCCTTGGTTGATCTCAGTTGCCTATATTTGTCATCTTTATGCGCTAAAAAGTTAAATTTCCATCGTTTCTCGGAATCATCATTACATCAAAGGTGTGCTTTTTCCTCTTTTGTAAGATTACTACTACACTATTTGAGAACTCAACATTAAATTCGGAAAGAACATTTTTTCAATTCCATAGAAACAGAAAGCAATATTTCTATTTATTAATAAGAGAATTGACCTATTAAAATAATAACTTTAATTTACATGGGTATATTGTGACTATAATATATCCTATTCCAGTTTATACGATATAGTGAAGCCAACAGAATGTAATTTACTAGTATATGTAATTGAAGATATCAAAGGAGGGTTAATGAGAAGTCGTATATTGGAGAGAGATAGACAATACAATGGCCAAAGGAAACAGACAAACAACGACCAGACAGAAAACTACAGATCGAGCACCACGAACACCACAAAAAAACAGGGGGTGGGTGAGACCTCATGTCCACCGGAAGGATTACCAGCAGGGGGTGGGTGGGACCTCATGTCCACCGGAAGGATTACCAGCAGGGGTGGGTGGGACCTCATGTCCACCGGAAGGATTACCAGCAGGGGGTGGGTGGGACCTCATGTCCACCGGAAGGATTACCAGCAGAGGGTGGGTGGGACCTCATGTCCATCGGAAGGATTACCAGTTCCCTTTTCACTAGTAACACCCGTCAAGTTATCCTCATACACATCCGATGTCAGTTAAGTCATGAAAGAGGAAAGGGAGTGATTATGATTACGACAAAGGGAACATATCAGTGGTCATTTCTGACACAAATATTCCGCAACGGTCATGTTGGCCCTCGTAAACCTTTCATAGTGATGACTTCAACTTGACAAGTATAGGAAGATTACTTCACCTAGACAAAGAACCCATAAAATAAAATAAAGTAATAAGGTGAATCATAAAACACTTTTTATATTTTGTGTGTGCCTTTTTACATCGATAATTAATAAAGCCTTGGTTGGGAGCGGTCGTTGTTATTGTTCACAAACAAACAAACACACACACACACACAAATGTCAACCATTTATGACATGAATTAGTCGGAAGTGAAATTTACATAATAACGCTAAGGACTAATTTCATTAATGAGATCCTCATTTTTATAAGAATAAATTTATAATCAATCATTTTGGTATCTTACGTAATCAATGGGAATAGCTATACATGGACATATAGTATGCCTACGTCTTAGTTTTAAGGTAACAGTCGACACATGCTTAAAAGTAATACAAATGAGAGAGATCTATTACATAATATTTTAGAATTGAAACTTTGGTTATCAAAAACTGTATCCTCTTTGTCTATCACATTGTGCCAGTAAAGAGTTCAGTTAAGATGAGAGGTGGTTGTTCGTTTGGTTGATATGGGTGGAATTGACGACCGTCACTGCTTAAACATTTTTTTTTCATAATGTCAGAACAGGTCCAATATCCTATTGAACAGAAAATCGTGGAGACTGAGGCAGTTTACAATCTTAACACACTATCATATAATCATGTTCGCTATCTCACCTGGGTTGAAGCAGGGAGCGGGGACATCATTAAAAAATAGTGGCAGAGTTAGACTAGTTTTATGGGTCCAAAACTCACATCTTAGTGAAATGATGCTTTTATGCTAATGTTTTCCTAAAAATCTTTAAACAACGTTACCCTCTTCTAAAAACAACTGATATTTAAAGAATCGTTTCATCTTTGGATTCATGCCAACATCTTTTTGAAAATTAGTCTGTCACTTCATGAACTGCCTAACAGTTTAGTACTCAATGGGAGATAATGATGTGGAAAGTCTGAATACAAACTGCAAGATCGCACTTGAGCTGTGAAATATAAACCCCATACGTGGGAGATATTGGTATACTACTTTTAAGGTGTGGAAAATTTAAAGTGGAAAAATTCAAATAATCTCCTTTGTCATAGAATTTGGTGAAAAGTTGACTATTGGCTTGAGGAAAATGTCCATAAAATGAGGCTGATAAAGCTACTTCTGTTTTTTCTTGGAGTACTTCTAATTTAGCGGACCATAACCCGAACCCTAACCCTAATCAGAACATCAACCCAAACCCTAACCCGAAACCTAACCCTAATTGTTATATTCGCATGGTAACGAAATGAAAGGTTATGGGCCATTCGTGTTGATTATTACAATATCTGGGGTCGCTAAAGCAGATTCCCCCCTTTTTCGGAGTTCTTCAAGTTTTTTATGTCAAGTTCTTTCAGGTAGGGTATATTAATGGAATCCGAAAAGCAAAGTTTGGATGATTAATTCAAGCATCTCATAAATCTACGCATGATCTAGTATATCATAAATCTACGCATGATCTAGCATATTCTTCAATGAAATCCATTATCATTTTTAATTTGTGGTGCCAGTTGATATGTTATGCCTGGTAAATGTAGGTTCGTGTGATAAAGTTTTTCAGTGACTTGCGACAGGTCGGTGGTTTTCTCCGGGTACTCCGGTTTCCTCCACCAATAAAACTTGCCACCACGATATAACTGAAATATTGTTGAAAGTGACGTCAAACACCATAGCCCAACCCACATCCAATTGTGCATATGGAATAGATATTGATGTAGTGCAAAGTGTCTGTGAACCACTCAAGTTGCGAGTTATATTCTCGCACATGGCGAGGTGCAATGGACACAATTATGTGATTGGTGTTTTTTTCAGTTATTTTCAACAGATCTGAGATTTTCTGGTATTCCAGTTTTCCTAACCAATAACACCTACTGTCACGATGTTGCTGAAATGTTAATTTGTTGAAAGTGACGTTAAGACATCCTTAATATTAATAATAATATTTTCGTGTGTGATGACATCCGTTAAATTACCAAAGGATTTTATTTCACTTGGTGATTTATTTAAAGGACCCTTACATCCATAAAGAAAATACAAAAATTACAACTGAAGAGCTACTTAATTACAAAAAAGGAAAATAAACACAACCACAATAATTATATAATGAATATTATTTATTTATTTATTCAAATTAGCAGGTTGAATGCGTACACATACCATTACTCATGAAACATGCACAAATTATACACCCGAGGTATAAAAATGCACAAACTACACCCACCGAATGAACTACGCAACTCTCCCTTAAGATGGGACGTACTAAAAACATAAACATATTTAGTGGGAAGACGCGTTTCTGGAATAACCTTTATCAAGTACGCTTTAAATCGAAAACCAAATAATTAAAACTTTGGGAGTAGTAAAACCAAAACAGGGTAGCCAAAATCGACTACGGTCACCTATGTCTGATGGAGAAGAAATTTAGCTTTAATGATAATTTCATTATTTAGGAATTGTAAATTAGTGTTCGGAATATATCACTCTTCGCACGCAAAAAAAACAACATAAAACAGCTCCCAATGTCAGCACTTGTCGTTAGTGGTTCGTTGAAAGCAAACATTTCCGTCCCTATTCATTGTATTCTCTTTTCTGAGTTCCGTCCATAGACATATCCAAGTACACTCTTTTCACCAACACAATTCTTTGTTTGCTATAATAGGATCCCTGTTGTATTTTTGAATAACAAGACGGGTGTCTTATAAGAAATATGAGCGGTTCACTCCTTTTTATTTAGTTTCTGTTTGTTTGCTTGCTTGTTTGTTTGTTTGTTTGCATATTTGCTTTTATATTTTGTGGGGGGATTTCTTGTTGCTAATGATTATATTTTTATGTGTACTGCTTTTCTGTTTTTGTTTGTTTCTTGTGTTTTGTTTTTGTCTTTCTTTTGTTTTCAATCTGTGTCTGGTGCCCAAAGTTGTCTGTGTCTCTGGATTATCTGGATCACCCCTTCGGTTTTCTATAACCTTTGCTAAAAACAATACGTCTCAGACTATTAACCTGCACATTTTGATTGCATTTTAATTATGCAATAACGTTTGCTTTTTAACAATAACAAAACAATTAAAGTGATGTTGATTGCCAATTAAAATTATTTTTTCTTTGTATGTCCTTCTTAATCAATTTTATTTCTAATTAATTATAACTTATGTCGTTTTCGTTTATCTTCCTTTTCTTGTTTTCCTTCCTTCTTACAAAACATCGGTTGAATTAATTAGGAACCTATAGCATGTTATTTTGTTTATTTTCTTCATATAAATAATTTGAATCATGATAACGTGACTATAACTATCGAACAATGAAATATTTCATTTTTGTATTGTTTACACAACAATAGTCACTTGAACTTAAAGAACTTCATTTTGTAGCGGTCGATGTACTTGTTTTATATTTTTTTTTATTGAGTCATCAAGGTCGTTGTATCAAAACGAAAATGCCATTAAACTCTTTCCAGAAGCACACCTCTACAAGATTTGATTTTGATTTTTGCATTTTCCTTTTTGTATTATTAATGTTTTGTGTTAGCTTAAACATGATAACCAAAATCGGCTAAAGTCATTTAAGCCTGAGGGAGAAACGATGGTATGATTTTTAATTTTGGTGTTTAACACCACATTCAGCAATATTTCAGTTATATCATGACGACTAGTTTTAGTGGTGGAAGAAGCCGGAGTACTCGGAGAGAACCACCGACCAAGGGCAAGCAACTGGTAAGCTTTATCACTTGCGGCTGTGAGTCGACTGCACCCTTTTTGTAATTTACAAAGCAGGGCGCGAACCCACGCCGTATTGGTGATAGGCTTGTATGAGTTGTTAAGTAATCCAACTACCTAACTCATTGAGCGACCCGGGCCCTTTAGTTTTGATAATGATTAAATTGCTTTGGAACTATCAATTTCAATAATAATAATTATTAGGAATGTAATCAAATGACATCACTAGGTATTGGTATAAATTATGATTGTTATCGGTGTTTTCCTTTTGCGCAAAAAAAAAACAGTACATTTCTGCATATTTTTTTTTTCACAATTGTTTTGTTCATTTTCCACAATTTTTTTAATAGCACTTTTCAACAAAGCAATTCATAAAGTTTAATTTAATAAGTAAAACTCCTCCACTAGCATAGGGGGTGGGGTGGAAGTAGATATTGCTTTTAAATAAAAACCATGCACACTAACATTTGCTGAAATAAAGATGAAATGTTGCACAAAAATCTGTGAAAACTAACATTGCTAATATAAAAAGCCCAAACTCTATAATTCGGTCATCTCTGCAAATTTGTGACCCATGCTGCAGGTATAATTCAGTCTTGAACTCGTCCTAGAAGTCTTATTTTCATAGCGTTCAATGGAATACTGTAACGTTTTCTGTTTCACTACGTCGTAAAAGAGAACCGCGCATCGAAAGCGCAGAGTTTGATGTATGTAGTTGACTGGATGTGTTCTACGAAACTGTCATCCACCTCACATGGTGAATAAATGCCTGTTATTAACTTTATTTCATATTTCATAAGTTTGTGGATACGACACAAATAAAAATTTTGAATTTTTAAAATTTGCGGAAAGGAGACAACAACATAATTGCATATTGGTATGCCAAATTTCATATTTTTAACAAATTTTCCATTTTATTCAGATATATTATGTTTAGGAGGGGTATTTGCGAAAAATACCAGTCGAGAGACGAAATGTAGTCTCAAGACTGGTATTTTTCGCAAATACCCCTCCCAAACATGATATATCTGTTTAATTACACCGAATATTATTTAGAACACTGGCTAAATAAATAATACCTTTGGTTTGTCGTTTTCAGTACCCAACATGATGCATCTGTTTAATTCTACCGAATGATGTTACATAAAACGCACAACTGATAACGTTTTGCAAATTTTGTTACAAGCGTCTCAGTGAAGGGTAATTATTAGGCAAATACCTCGGCAATGGCGAAAAAGCTGAAAAAAATAAGAATTGGTAAACAAATACCACTTTCATCAACCAATCAGAAGACAGCATTCTGATATAAGGTGTAATTATACATAATAAACCCAACAAAATACGTTGCAAAATGTATATAAGCTTTAATAGCGCTTATACTTTTATTCATATTAGAATGAGTTTGTATATATTATCGCAAATATGTCATTCTACATAATGAACTAAAACTACTTTTCAAAATATTGCGCTCATTTGTATTCTTATTGTTATGACAAAGTATATTTATATTTTCGCGAATTTTCTATTCTGCAAAAATAAACAAAAAGTAATAAAACAATTGATTTACGCAACAATAAAAAATGCGCTTGTTTTCATTGATACGCCCAGCAGTATAAATATTTTGTGAGGCAAGAAAACAACAATACTGTAATACAATAAAACTGTTAGGACAGCAATATCTATTAATAACCAACATAAAAAGACAATAAACAAGTCACCTTTGTGGTTTGTTTGTCTGTTAATTGGTCAACAAGGTGAGAAACTAGCACGCGAAATAAGACGACATTCATTGGCTGGAAATATCGTCGTTTCAGGTGTACAACATACATGGACATTGACCACTCTTTAAATAAATACATGAATATATAATTTGCATGTTGTTAGTTCAATCCCGTCACTTCCGGTGTACAACATAAATGTATATGCACATAACTTACGTTGACCGCTCATTAAATAAATACATGAAAATATATTATGCATGTCGTTAGTTCATTTTACATTTCCCTGATTATCAGACACTGGTATTAGTTTCTCGCGTGAATTGCTATCTTACAGACTCATACAAGTACTCATATTTTTCTCATGAACAATATCAGAATGGAACCTCCTATCTGTAGCTGCAGTAAAATGCATTATAGTAGACCGTTTTAGAGAGCGGATTCCAATATCTGTTCTCAAACTACACCTCAACATCTGAAAGGCACACTTCTATATAGTTTTAACCTAAATGTATAGTATATAAAATCACAAAAAAAGGAAATCATTGCCCGGTACGTTATCATCAGTATGTTGATGGGGTACTGAACTAACAGGAAGACCATTTCACGCGATATTTCATATTCATTTTTCGAAAGATAAAAATAACTCCCTTTTTGATTTGCCGATTTCACGATCGCGAAGAGAACATTTTTTCGTACGTTTTGATATCATTCTATTGCGAGGGTAAGCTCACATAATTGTAGAATATATGTTGTTTTTAAATTTCATACCTATGAAACCAATGATTAATTTTCCATACGTAAACCGGAAATGACAGGAAAAAAAAAACGGAAATCGGAAATAAAAATGTCATACACAGAATTTATATCTCTTTACAATGAGAAGAAATTCAAAAAAAAAAATAGAAAATAGAATTGATTAACTGAATGACAACATTCGAAATACAACTTACATTCATCGTGAAAGCTGTATTATCTTATTGAAACTAAACGATAGATTTACCCTTTATCAAATCGAAATATTTAGGTCTGTGGTGCTTAACGCCATTTTAAATTAAATGGTGAATTTACCTTTATCTTATCGAAATTAAATGATGAATATGCCTTTATATTATTGAAACTAAATGGTGGATTTTCTTTTATCTGATTGAAAAATTTATTAATTTATATTCATTCTAGTAATATTAAGGCACATTTTTTTATTATGGAGACATAAAGACAGTTTTAACTTTATCTCAAGATGATAACTCCCTTTATCAAATTATAACGCAGGGTTATATGACAGAGTGTACAATATACAATATCTTGCTAAATTTACTAATAACAAATTAATTTGAATTATGAGAGAGAAAAAAAAAATCAAACTTTACTAGTCATAAACGTCAACCGCCTTCTATTCTACGGCATTCAGACAGACATAAACATACCTGCATAGTCCCATTAATTACTCACAAGATTGATTTGTAATAAATTATCTTTGATAAGTATATAAAATATATATATTTATGGAATATGTTTGATAAACGTCTGCTATGATGTAACATTTGCAAGAGAAGGCGTTAAATGATTGATTTTTACCAATATGAAAAAATATAGTTTTCAATGTGTTTTAAGTTAATTCAGTCGCCTTTTATATGTCGACCAATGTGTTGGGTTTTTTTTTAATCTGGTATTTCCGTTAATTTTAGGTACCAGACAGTAACTTATTTTTTTTTTTTTTTTTTTTTTTTTTCAAATATGAAATATCAATATTTTTTCAATGTTTAACGCTAATTTTGTCAGTTTCTAAATGTCTAACAAAATAATTTTGTAATTGTGATATTTCCGTTGTTTAAGACACCATACGGATTTTTGTTCGAATTTGAAGGACACATTTACTTTATGTAAACAAAATTCCGTGCACGTTTCAATTTTAAAATGTTCAATGTCACGAGCTTGAACTTTGAAAAAAATATTGTGTGTATGACCAAATTTATTAAATAATTGAGAGACAGTGAGGCACGTTCATTGCATTAAATAGCAATACTGATTTCTTTTGCTGCTGTTACTTCAAATACAAGAAACACCAAATAAACACCTCAGAAAAAGGACCATCTATTTTGGTAGTGTATTAAAATACCTTACGTAATTTTTGCTACATAAAAGTAACAAGACAATTTGGATGCATTACGGATAATTTTATGAAGAGGAAAACAACTCACGAGCAATCTAAACGTATATAATGTAGAAGACAGCAGTTTGTCGTCCGGTCTACAACCCATGACAAGCGGAAATGCTTTCATAATCCGTTTGTTGTTGTTGTGACAGTCCGATTTCCGTAATTGAATCTACTATATCGGAAATTGCTTTGTTCTCTTCTACAAAACAAAACATTCAAGTCATAAACATCTTAGTTTCTGTAAAACAGTTATTGCCTTCATATATGGTGAACATCAAGTTGTCAACCCTCGTGGAAAACAACTACTCTAGGTTTCACAACTTTCGATGTTCGCAAGGTATTAAGGCAATACTTGTATAATGTTCTCGCAAGCAAAGAATACACATTGGGTTCACTTGTTTCCCAATAATCTAAGTTTGTCAATTTATTATGTACAGTTTGGGAATTTTTACTTTTCATATATTTTTGTAAGCTTTCGATATAGAATAACATATTCGAATACGAATGAATAAAACAAACAGCTATATCTTGGCAGTCATTCTTATTAATGGACAGTACAGTTAGAAGAGAAAACAACACAAGCATGCTGCAAATCATTGATAAAACTTCATCATATAAGATGTATCGAGTACACCTACCAACCAGTCAAACCGTTACATAGGCACTGATTCTATTATGAATAGAAAGTTTAAGGAGTCAATTCTACCAACATCAACAAAAGAAACAATCACCTCTCATCTTAACTGAACTCGCTGAAGAAAAAGAAAACGACAAATGACGTTAGAAGTCCAGATTTTGGCTTGGGACAGACACAAAAATGTTGTGGGGTTAAACCGGTTAATGGGATCCAAACTCTCCCTTCTTTCAACCAACCTTTCGTTGTTTCGAGATTTTCTCTTCGCAACACGGACTATAGTCTTGGTCAGATGGCAATGTGAGATTTAAAGTGGGTGGTGCCTTTAAGAATACAGGGTATCTCCTTGTAGTGTAACAGTAGAACATGTTTTTTTTCTCCTTATAATGCAATATCATCGATGGGGTTTGTAACAAGGAGACTTTTGCCGACTAATTTTCATTAAATCAAATCTCTGTTTACCTCGAGATTTCTCTACGCGGTGGCTGCCATTTCGAGTTAATTTTTATAAATAATGCAAAATTTGCGAATTCTTATTGACTTATATCTGGACACTGTATTGTGTACGTCGCTTGATACTGTGTTTTGACATCATCATCCAGGGGTTCTTTACCACCATTTCAGAGGCTAACTAATCTGATGGAAAATCAGAGAGTCATTTATTTGTCTTTTGATACCCATACTACGTATAGAAGCAAGGGTTCTGGAATGCTGCTGAGGATTATGTGAAACAATATGCGGAATTCTAAGGCGGAACGAATAGCCAATTCAGCCCGCATAATTCATTGAAAAATATCATCAAGTTAATCAATTTGCCACCGGTTAATAAACAGTTGATGGTTTAATGGTTGATTGACGGGTCAACTGGAAATAAGCTAAAAATGGTGGTCAGACCCGCCACATGCAAGTCTGTTGGCATGTCTGGTGTGTATGTGTGCTTTTCTTAAATCATAATGAATGAAGTACCATGTTCTTGATTGCATAAGGAGGCTGCATGTATTTAATCAATGCCCGTTGCCACTCAAGCTCCCGATTTAGTGTCGTATTGGTTAATACTTTTAAGATGTGCGTGAGGGTATGGGTTACTGGTAAAATGGGATCCCAAATGAACATCATACATGTTTAACATTGTACACTTTTAACAGTACTTTACTTTTAAAACAATTTATTATGCGAAAGAAGTTTATTAATTAGCGTTTATGATTAAAACATTATGCAGTACCATCTAGTGATGACATCTTTTATCATTAAGTACGTTAGACTTTACCCGCTAAGTATATTTATGCAAATGTTATGCTTATTCCAATTTGAATTTCCATATATCAGTCAGTTTTTATATCTGAGTTGTACTATTTTGTACTCGGTTGCCTCTGTAATATTTAAATATGTAGGTCATTCAATTATAATTAACCTTGTTCCTGATAACAAAGGTGTTACTACCTTGGCAAGGTGACATGAAACTGAACATGCTGACGTCACAATAACACGTGTTGGATGTTTATCAAATTACTTGTGTCAGAATATTGTGAAATGAAAAATACTGATGATAAATTCACATGTAATTGTAGAAACTTTTAATTTACATCACACGTATGGTCATTTTCTTGGAATTTTGAGGTAAAGAAATAGGTGTTTTTAAATAATTAAATTATGACGACATTACAACTAAGTTCATCCTACATTTATTGTGTAATTAGTTTCACAGCTGTTTCATTGTTTACGTGTAGGGCGCGTGTCAGACATTGATACACGAAACAATACTGTTTCTGTGTTAATTATTAAGAGTTGCGTTCGTTACAGGAGAAACTTGTTGTGTCGAAAATTATGCCACTTGTAATGTTGATTTCGTGGTTTGAATGAAATGAAATAATTACCCTTAAATTGACGCGACACAAACAAGTGACTTGGTATTTGGAAAATGTCATACTATTTTGTGCGTAAAAGACCCATTTCTAAATTTCCTAATGAGTAAATTTTGCTGGTAAGCTGTGACTAAATAGGCAATGTATATATTTTCGAAGGAATCCATTATATCCTATTTTTTGCTTGTTGCTATCTAAAATGTAGAAAAAATATATGAGTGAACTGTTGTAAAGAACCTGCCACGCGAACTCCTGTGACGTTTGGGGTTAATAAAAACATATTTATCAAACGTAGTGTACACCACGTGTTTCTGGAATACCCTTCATCAGGTATGCTCGAAACCGAAAGATTGGAAAGCCAAATAATTTAAAGTTTTGGTAGCAATAAAATTAAAGGGCCTAAACAGGATAGCCAAAATCGACTAAGCTCATTTTATACTTGAGGGAGGATCACCTTAGTTTTTATTAATAATTACATTATTTAGAAACTGTAAATTTCAGTAATAAATATATCTAATAAACCCATGTCAGTGCCTATAAATTTAAGATAAAGTAAAATCATATTTCATCAATTGCATAATTTGGAATTCAAATATGAGTTATTCCCTTTTAATGTAGTCTAAGACATCATCTGAGCGACACAATTGATATCCAAAAACAATTACCAAACACAGAACTGGGAATTACAAAACAGCTTTTCCTGGGTCCTGTGTTGAGAACTTCAAATCCTTCAAGCAAAACCCAAAGTTAATATATGCATCTTAATATTACATTTGTTAAATATATGTTTATATTACTCATAAATAATAGACATCAAAGTAAATTAGTACAAATTATTATCTAATTCTTACATAGAAAAAAAACTGTACACATAAATAAAACATGAATGCACAATCAATTGCACATGCACATAAATTACCCGCAGCCTGGCATACATTTGTAAGTATGACTTTGACAAAAGAGAAGCATATTTTGGCTATGTTATTAAGTACATGTATGCCTACGATATGTCATTTCTATACTACGTTTAAATAAATCATCTAAAGACAAATATTAAGAGAATCATGAAATAAAGCAAGGTTGTTTTTTTTTCTTTTTTCTTTTTACAATTTAAATTTTACGAAATGTCATAAAGATGAGAACGGAAGTTAACAAATAAAAGCAATTGAAATATAGAATATCAATATCAAATAATTGAAGCAGAAACTGCTCGCCTCTTCCGAATGTCATGGTGTCGACCCGGATGAGTAGCGATCGTGTTGTTCATTTTGACAAAATCCATATCTTTACGTTTTTAGCTTGGGACGCACCTGAGTTCACCTGGTGTTCAGTGATGTTCGTGTTGAGCAGTCTTTAATGTTCTTCTGTATGTTTTGTTTATCATTGTTTGTCTTTTATCTTTCTTTTTCTCTTGGCCAATGCATTCTTGGACTTACAGCTTCCTTATTACCACTTGAGTATCTTTCTTACAGTGTATCCAAGAAGTAAAAGAATACCTCTTCACTCATTCAAATGATAATTTTAGTACATGATTATGGTATAATTATTCAGACTGAATCAGTTACTTTATTTTCAATATTCTATTACCACGTCACGACATGTGAATTAATGATGATGGTCGTTGTTCACTGAAAACACACATAACAAAACAACAATGGTAAGATATTTCGCCTCGTAACCGCCTCAAGTATTAAGGTTATAGACGCCTAACCAAGGCCGTGGATTGCACTGGTCAGTTCGCAATAACTATACAAGCTTTCCTTCCTCCCTCAGGTATGGTAGTCACGAAATACCTGACAATAAAATGAGACCCCAAAAATAGCACTCGCAACAGTTCTATAATCAAATAGAAAAATCGTAGAAAGACGGAAAATCGATACTATATACCATGAACTAAAGCAAACCTAATACAGACGACCATCTTACAATATTAAAAGACAGAAGTAGTATATCATTGGTGCCTTTCCTCCTACCTCATTTATCATGCATATGTCTCTAATCCTACATGAAGGAAACAAAGTCTAACATTATGATTGTTTTGGGTATATTTACTAAATGAACTGTCTACAAATATAAAAAAACCGTCTGGGCGAACATAGGAAATACATTTAGAAATTATTTAAGGACATAAACAAAGCCATTTATGGTAACAAAACAATTCCACCCACGCACAAGGTCATAGATTGGAAAGCCAAATAATTTAAAGTTTTGGTAGCAATAAAATTAAAGGTCCTAAACAGGATAGCCAAAATCGACTAAGCTCATTTTATGCTTGAGGGAGGAGGACCTTAGTTTTTATTAATAATTACATTATTTAGGAACTGTAAATTTCAGTAATAAATATATCTAATAAACCATGTCTGTGCCTATAAATTTAAGATAAAGTAAAATCATATTTCATCAATTGCATAATTTGGAATTCAAATATGAGTTATTCCCTTTTAATGTAGTCTAAAACATCATCTGAGCGACACAATTGATATCCAAAAACAATTACCAAACACAGAACTGGGAACTACAAAACAGCTTTTCCTGGGTCCTGTGTTGAGAACTTCAGATCCTTCAAGCAAAACCCAAAGTTAATATATGCATCTTAATATTACATTTGTTAAATATATGTTTATATTACTCATAAATAATAGACATCAAAGTAAATTAGTACAAATTATTATCTAATTCTTACATAGAAAAAAAACTGTACACATAAATAAAACATGAATGCACAATCAATTGCACATGCACATAAATTACCCGCAGCCTGGCATACATTTGTAAGTATGACTTTGACAAAAGAGAAGCATATTTTGGCTATGTTATTAAGTACATGTATGCCTACGATATGTCATTTCTATACTACGTTTAAATAAATCATCTAAAGACAAATATTAAGAGAATCATGAAATAAAGCAAGGTTGTTTTTTTTTCTTTTTTCTTTTTACAATTTAAATTTTACGAAATGTCATAAAGATGAGAACGAAAGTTAACAAATAAAAGCAATTGAAATATAGAATATCAATATCAAATAATTGAAGCAGAAACTGCTCGCCTCTTCCGAATGTCATGGTGTCGACCCGGATGAGTAGCGATCGTGTTGTTCATTTTGGCAAAATCCATATCTTTACGTTGTTAGCTTGGGAAGCACCTCAGTTAACCTGGTGTTCAGTGATGTTCGTGTTGAGCAGTCTTTAATGTTCTTCTGTATGTTTTGTTTATCATTATTTTTCCTTTTCTTTTGGCAATTGCATTCTTGGACTTACAGCTTCCTTATTACCACTTGAGTATTTTTCTTCCAATGTACTCAAGAAGTAAAAGAATACCTCTTCACTCATCCAATTGAAAATTTTAGTACATGATTATGGTATAATTATTCAGACTGAATCAGTTACTTTATTTTCAATATTCAATAACCACGTCACGATATGTCTGATGGGGTCTGTGTGGATTAATGATGATGGTCGTTGTCCACTGACAACAAACATAAGAAAACAACAATGGTAAGATATTTCGCCTCGTAACCGCCTCAAGTATTAAGGTTATAGACGCCTAACCAAGACTGTGGATTGCACTGGTCAGTTCGCAATAACTATACAAGATTTCCTTCCTCTTTAAGGTATGGTAGTCACGAAATACCAGCTGAAAAATTACTGAAATAAAATAAAAATCCACAAAAATATCACTGTCGCAACCGTTCCATAATGCAATAGAACAATCGTAGAAAGACGGAAAATCGATATTACGTACCATGTCACTCATAAACTATAGCAAACCTGATAAGACAGACAACCATCTTACAATATTAAAAGACAGGTGTAGTACATCATTGGTGCCTTCCCTCCTTCCTCGTTTATCATGCATATGTCTCTAATTCTACATGAAGGAAACAAAGTCAGATAGTATGATTGTTTTGGGTATGTTTACTAAATGAACTGTCTATAAGAAAAAAACCGTCTGGGCGAACATAGGAAATGCATTTAGAAATTATTTAAGGACATAAACAAAGCCATTTATGGTAACAAAACAATTCCGCCCACGCACATGGTCATATAATGCTTTTTTTGTATTTGCCTTTACTTGAAAATGCAATATACTTGTCACGGTAACACTGACATGTTGCTGTGACTTTGTAAACAAGAATAACCATCATCAGACACGCTAATAGTCATAACATTGGAAAGCCAAGTCATTTAAAAGTCTTCGCAAAAGTAAACCAAGGGGCGTATACAGGATAGCTAAAATCGGCTACTTAAAGTAATATATGACCGAGTCGTTATTTAGGTACTTCAAACATTTCGAACTTATATATTGCTAATAAACCATAACAGTGTCGCCGAAGCCCTGAATAATGAAGATGTTGCCCTCTGTGTGACAAATATTCCACCAGCAGCGAAATCGACCCAGTAATAATAATAAAACCTTATTTATCTCATTCAGTCCGCACGAAACGTTTCTAATACAACATTTATTGAGTAAGACCAAGATTGGAAAGTCAAACAATTGAACGGTTTTTGGGAGTAAGACAATCAAAGGGCATAACAATGACAGCTTAAGGGGACACCATACACTACAGGGAGATAACTCTTTAAAATCAGTTGAACGTTTTGATCATTTGATGTTTGTATGCAGATTTCAAGCATCTCGGTGATTAAAACCACATAGAGAAAAGCTGCTATGTGGCTAGTGAATTTATAGCTCTGAGTCTGTTGGTTGGAATTTGTTAAAATTTTGATATTTATTACAGTGGATATATTCAAACACACTGCCAAAAATATTAAGAAAATTAAACGAGCAGATAAAATTTTATCTGAAGTGTATGGTACCACCTTAAATCGTCTACGGTCACATTGTCTGAGTGAGGATAACAATTAGTTTTAATCATAATTACACTATATTTGAAACTGTAAATATTAATCCGTGTCAGGGCTGAAACATATAAATTGTCCACAGAAAAAAAAAAACGTCTGAAACAACATACGATATGTATCACCATACACGGAAACGATTCAAGAACTAAATTACAACATTTATTTTAACAAGATAAACACCACCCACCCAACAATGTTATTCGCTACCTTTTTGCATTGTCCTTGACTGAAATACCTAATATCCATGACACAATAACATTGGATTGTTGTCGCGACCTTAATAAAAATGTAAGATTATGATTTAGTCTGTTGAAATAACATTCATCCAGTAGGCTCAAAATCGAAATATGTGAAAGCAATGTAATTTCGAGGTCCTTGGAAGGAAGTACATCAAAGGGCCTAAGCGGTGGAGGCAAACTTGACGATGGGTTTCTATGCCCGATGGAGACAGATCCTAGTGTTTATTTAAGGACTAGTTGAAATTGTTGAACAGGTTATACGATATAACCTGGTTTTGTATAACCTGTTCAACAATTTCAAATATTACTTATAATTTAATTTTTACAACAAAATTTAATGATTCCTCGATTTTAATTACGATTATTTCGTGTGACTATTTGAATTTGTCGTTGGCGGATGAACACGTCACAATACCAACACAGTTTATCGAGTATAACCAATTTTTCTCCAGGCGGATTAGCCAATCAGATTGCAGTATTAAAATCAAATTAAATTATAATGACATAGTTGTAGAACTGTACAATTCAAAGATACATATATCTAATAAACCGTGTCAGCGTCGAAGTACTGGCTACTGAACTGATGATGCATTCTGGGACAAGCAGTCCTCAAGCTGAGATATTGACCAATGGTCAGTGATAGTGACAAAAACGTAGCTATCTTAATTAATGCACATGACGCGTTTCTAGAATAACCTTCATATAGTGAAAATGTATAAAGATAAGGATTTGGTATACGTGGATACAATGTCAAAAGTATTTTTTGTGAATGTGTGACGTAAAAATGCTTTTGACATCTACGGTCGTAATTAAAATACTTCAAAGGACTCATAGTTGATGGTGATGGTTCACGAGATATATTAGATACTGAGTGTGGTACTGTTTGACTGCTATTTTGCCTGTTTTTTCCCAGTATTGTTGTAAATGCTGTTTTAATGACAACGGGAACCTTTGAACCATAATGGAAGCGAGAGGTTGGCGCCGTAAAATCTGATTCAATCCACCATTTCTTTAGAAATGCCTGTACCAAGTCAGGACCATTGCGGTTTTCCAGTTTCCCGGTTGTTGACTGATTTTGTCTGTTTATTGATTTATGAGTATTGAATTTCCCTTTGGAAGATTGCTCTGTGTTCGGTAATTTTGTTATTACCCTTATTCATCAGGTACTTTCAAATCAAAATATTGATAAGCTAAATAATATTAAAGTGACGATAAACACCAATTAATAAAATCAAATCCTACCGATATTATCCCATACTCCTACGAAGCTGATTTTATGCAAATTAAAATACACAATCTAAAGCATTTAATATCATTTTAATGTATATTGATGATGGTCTGTCAATTAATAATGCAAATTTTGCTAATGTTGATATACCACCAAGTCATTGAGATAAAGGAAACAATAGATAAGTTTCCTCTGTCTTATTTCTTGACATTTACTGTAAATATGACAATTGCCAACTTTTCACCAGAAATTATGACGAAAGAGACGACTTTCAATTTTGCTATTATAAATGTTCCACACCTTGATAGTGATACATTTGTATACCAATCACTCCCGCATATGAAATTTGTATTTCATAGCTTAATAAGCTACATTCGACCATGCGATATTTATCCCAACTTTTTTTCTATTCTGACCGTATTCTGAGTACAAAACTATTAAATCAAGGATTTTTAAAGAATCGTCTAATCCCATCTTTCAAAACGTTTTTCGGAAGATATCAACAGCTTGTCGAAAAGTATTCTGTCAGTTGCGTACAGATGACGAAGGATGGAATTGGCAATCAAATTTTGGTTCACAGTTGACCGTTGTTTCACTATTATATCATACGGTGGTCTTGCATACTATCTCCTATCTACATAATGGTTGGGATCATCGGCTCTCTTTCATAGAACTAATATAAAACATGTAAGACTCAGATCAACGTCTAGCCTCTAATCGACGTCCAATCCTGAAATCCATGTCTGATTTCTACGTCACAGACCTCTGTACCTCAGATCTATGTCCTTTCTTCAAATTCGCAAATTAGCGTCCAATTCTCAAAACTATGTCCTTTCTCAAATACTCAAATTGGCGTCCAATTCTTCAATATATGGCCCTTTCTTACTTCCTGAAAATGGCATATGCCCTATTCCTTACTAATAAAACGACAGTAGATCTGAGAATATGAAAAGGACGACTTAAATCGGACCGTGATTTGAGATAATGACGTCAGTGGATGTCGATTTGAGTCCGGACGCTGATCGGAATCTTTCATACATATGACAAATGCTGTGTCACAAAGATTAAATATGCTATGCATGATATTCAAGATTATAGTGGGTTTTTTGTAAACAATGCTGTCCACCACGCTAAATGTGAAGATTGGCATTTTACACACATGTGGGACCACATCTTTGACTAAGGGACTTTAACCCACGCGTACCAAACCAAATATGTCTTGTATATGCGTGTTATAGGAATCGATGTTGCTTCTTTCTACGGTTTTGATATTTTGGTGTTTTGTTTTGTTTTTTAATTTTATTATCCAATCAGAAATACAAAAATCTTGCAATATCAGAGAAGTGTCGTATATTGGAACCTCCCTATCTACCGCAATGTAACCAAAATGTATCACATATACAAATGTCTCAAATTCTACATGAAGGAAACAAAAGCAAACATTCTGATTGTTTTAGGTATATTATATGAACTGTCTACAAGAAAAAAATACGTCTGGAAGAACATATGGTATTTATCATCACACACGGAATAATTTAAGGACGTAAAATAAAACAAGTATTGTTACAAGACACAACCACCCACCCAACTGATTTTTTTTTGTATTTTCCTTACTTGCACACAAAATATCCTTGACACAGTAACCCTGGTATGTTGTATCTATTTTACTGCACATGACCCGTTTCTGGAATAACCCATTTCAGGTGCGCTCATGGATGGTCGAAATATCGGTAAGCTATATATTCTAAAAGTAAATCAAAGAGCCTATGCATGAAAGCCGAAATCAGCTAAGGTCGTCTAAGCTAGTCGAACCTTCGTTTTAATGAATTACATAATTCGGAAACTGTACATTGCAAAGATCAAAGATAGATATATATAATACACAACTTTAGGGTCGAATCACTGACTATTTGACGGATGATATCCTCGGGGACTAATCGTAATATGACGATAGACATTGATAAACCAAAAAAAAAACCTAATGAGACAGTCAAGTACCTTAGAATATATTAAAGTGATGTATATTCTACCATAGGTGTCCTTAACATTTGGTTTCGTGCTTAGACCATTTGTTTTACCTTTAAATAATTTGTTTTCCAATCTTTTGACCTTCGAGCGGGGCCGTCGTGGTCGTGATCGTATGGTAGTTGCAGTCGGTGTCCATCACCACTAAAGTTGAGAGTTCGAAATAAATCCGTTCATGGCACGGTGTACTCGATGCAACATTATGTGATAAAGTTTGTCAGTGACTTGTGACAGTTTGGTGATTTTCTCCGGGTACTACGGTTTTCTCCATCAACAAAGCTGACCGCCACGATATAGCTGAAATATTGTTGAAAGTGGCGTTAAACACCATAAACTAAACCTAAGCCAAACCAGCCTGCGAGCTCACATGCAGGAGATGTTTCCAGAAACGAATCATGGGCGCTAAATAAGATATCTACAATGTTATTGTACAAGATGGAAACCAAAACAAACATTGATTATTGTTGGTTAATATAAATATACCATATACATTGTAGAAAACAAAAAAAATCTGAAAAAGAACATACGAAATATATCAACAAACACGGAAATGATTTAAGGACATGAAAGAACACATTTATTATAACAAGACAAAACCTCCCTCCCACCGGTCTATTAAATACATTTTTTTGTGTTTTGTCTCACTGGAATGCTTGTAATCCTTGACACAGTAACACTGGTATGTTGGTGGGACTTTGTAAACAACACAATTAATAATAACGATCCCCTACCTACCTCAATGGAAAATAGTATCATACAAAGGTCTCCAATTCTACATACTGGATACACAAACATTATGAGTGTAGTGGCTATATTTACAACATGAACTGTCTACAAAGAAAAACTTATGAAAAAACATACGGAATAAATCAGCACAGACGTAAATTATTGAAGGAATTAAGATAAAACATGTTTTGTAACAAGAAAACACCACCCATCCAACACGGCTATTGAATGCATTTTTTCTATTTTTCTTTACTTGACTATCTAATATCATTGACACAGTAGGGCTCGGGTGGCTCAATGAGTTAGGTAGTTGGATTACCTGACAACTCGTATAAGCCTATCACCAATACGGCGTGGGTTCGCGCCCGACTTTGTAAATTACAAAAAGGATGCACTCGATTCGCAGCCGCAAGTGATAAAGTTTACCAGTTGCTTGCCCATGATCGGTGGTTCTCTCCGGGTACTCCGGCTTCCTCCACTACTAAAACTGGTCGCCATGATATAGCTGAAATATTGCTGAAAGTGACGTTAATCACCAAAAATCAAAATATGAAATCTTTACACAGTAATACTTGAAGTTATTTCGACTGACGCTTCTGTTTACACCTTTGGTATCTTCAAACATTCCTTATATACCTATTTATATCAATTTAAATTTCAGCAAAAAAGGAATGTTTCTTCAATATAATGTTTACACGAGGAAAACATATTGACCTTGTCATAATTTTAATTTAAGTTGTGGTTGAAATTTATTAAGCATAAAATGTAAAAAAAAAAAAAAAAAAATCCTAATCACGATTTTGCCATTTAATTAAACAAAATATATATAGGAATGTTGAAATGTTGTAATATTACTGGTTGTTAAAAAGTGAATTATTTCCTGGCGCCGTGTGGAATGTCTATTATTGTTCTACGTTTATTGAGTTTTCATTTTTGTTTATGAAAAAGGTGTTTGGTGAAAACGTAAGTGTGTTATCTAAATGAACCAGTTCTCTATCCACATTCCTTGTATAATAAGAACAAATCTACATTTAACGCCAAAGTTTGGAATACCAAACAAGTCAATAGTCAAGTACCTTAGAATATTGAAGAGATGTGTAATATATTGGTACCTCCGTACCTACCTCATTACAAAAACATGTATCATACAAATGTCTCTAATTCTACTACAGGTGACTTTAGGTTTTGACAATCTGGTTTAGGTTTTAAAGCCAAAGCTTGGAATACCACACAACTCAATAGTCTTTAGGAACAAGAAAGTGTTACCATGCTTTGTGTAATGCAGAAAGATTGATTTTTTATATTTGTTTAATGCCCCTTGTTTTATATGAGTAACATGACGGGTGTCCTATAAGAGGCAGGAACCGCTTGTCCTACGCCAGCACCTGGGTTCACGCCGATTTTTGCTGGGGTTCATGTTGCTCATTTTGCTAGTTTTCTGTATTATGTTTTTGTCTTGGTTGTCTTCGTCTTGTGTCTTATGTACCAAATGCTGCCAGTTTCTCTGGATTGTGTATTCGCTGTACAAAGCGGTCATGTTACGGATCTTAATTTTGCATCTAGTTCTTTGATTTTTTATTTGATTGTAGAACGGTTCTGACGGTGTGATATTTTCTCAGTTTATTATTTTCAATACAAAATTAACATTTACAATTAAAACGTAGATTTCGAATTTAGTGCGCACGACGTGTAAGCTTATGGAATAACCTTCATCAGGTACACTAATAATCAATAAGGGTAATAACAAAATTACAGAACACCGAACAATCTTCCAAAGGGAAAGTCAAAACTCATAAATCAACAAACAGACAAAATCAGTCAACAACCGGAAAACAGGGAAAACCGCAATGGCCCTGACTTGATACAGGCATTTCCAAAGAAATGGTGGGTTGAATCAGATTTTACGGCGCCAAACCTCCCGCTTCCATTACGGTTAAAAGGTCCCGGTCAAACGACTGGAAAGCCAAATAATTTATACAATTTTAGGGAGCAATAAAAACAAAAGAACCTAAAACATGTAATAAGGATAGCCGGGAATCGGACATGGTCAGTTATGATTGAGGGCGGAGAACTATATTATAATATTTTAGAAAATAATTTACGGAAATATCTTCTTTTTTATTCTGAAATATTTAATATCTTAAAGTATGTAATAATTAAAAATTACAAATATGGACTAGTCAAAAGTTTCTGTCATCAGTTTTGATGAATGATTTATAATGGACATATTTTCTACCTGTATGGGCGTTGATTGGTTTATCAAATTTCAATATTATCACAATTCAAAGTAGTAGTATTATTGATATGCATCAATTAAATCAGCTGCCCCATGACTGAACCTGTAAAGGTAAAGGTAACGAAGATGTCATTTAATTGAATAATTAATATATTGTATTAATTAATGTCATCAGGTGCAATATTGCATATATGCTATAGCTTGAAACACTTTGAGTTCTAGCGATGTCTGACTTTTGGATTTTTCTTATGGATCTTATTAAATTTTGTTGGCTTTTTCCTCATGCCGATAATGGGTTCCGCCTTGCATTTTTGGGTTATGCTGTTTGACGCCACTTCCAATTGTATTTCAGTTATACCGTGGCGACCAGCTTCAATCGTGGAGGAAACTGTGGTATCTGGAGAAAACTTCGGAACTGTCGCTAGTCACTAAAAAAAACTTTATCACATAATGTTGCATTGAGTACACTACGTCATGAGCGCTATTCCAACTCACTTTAGTGGTTATATGCACTGATTATACAGGTAGTTGTAAATCCAACTACCATACCATGACGACCACGACGACACCATAGACGTACATATTAAACTAAGTGCTCACGACGCGTTTCTAGAATAAGCTTCATTATAATCAAAATATTGGCAAGCAAAAATAATTAAAAAATCTGTCGGAGCCAAAAACAAAAGGCTAAGGTTACCAATGTCTAATAACACAATAATATAAACTTCTGCTTTAACGCAAACTATTGTTTTCAAATAAAACGCTTAGAAAGTAGAATTATTGGTTTGCATTAATTAAAAAAAAAAAAAAACATTAGCTCAACTGAGATTCCTGATCGTTGACTGTTTATTTATTCATCAAACCCTAATTCGAAAATCAAGTGAAATTACATTTCGATCATGAACCTACACCTTTAAAATTTATTTGAAATAAAATATCCCACAATTTACAGCATTCGAAGTGAACACGCTGGCTATCATATACATACTATCGAAGCTGTAATAGATGACATACAATGTGTTCTGTTTGACTTTCATTCACACAAATTATCGCAGTCTTTATGAGTACATGTATAATTGATTATACAGTTCACCATTAAATAATTAATTGCACAGACTAAGTACTACATAACCTAATTAAGATAATTGATATGTCAGTTATGGCACAGTAGTAGGCCAACGCCTGATTTGTGGTTTTAAAGCAAATTTATACATGTAGCCAGGGCGTGATGATACCTCCAGTTAGTACATGTAATCATTTTTGAATTCTAAATGAGTATGTTGCATCAGCTTGTATCAATAACGATGAGGCGCGTAGTTGGTGGTCTTGGCGGATATCCGACAATCACTAATTATTCGGTCCTCCAACAAAAATTCTACAGTCGTCATGACAAACTGGCTGGCGGTTATGAAATATCAATATTCCTCAAATTTCCCTGTAACGTGTTGTTTCCTCTATCACCCTCTAGTCCCTTACCAGACTTTACTATGATGAGTACGGCGAGTGTTTTATAGAAATCATGAACTGCTTACCCTCCTCTAGCACCTGAAATCAGCCGCCATCCCACTATTTGTCATGATGGGGTATGTTTTCTAATTTTGCAGTTTTCTTTTGGTTTTTTGTTTTGTTTCTTTTCACAACGTTGCATGTGTTTCTGGATTGCCCATTCTTGATTGTCCCATTCAGTTTTCTCTAATGTTTATGTACAATTCATACCATGAGCAAGTGGGGAAGTAATAATTTCTTAAAGCAATGTGTGCAGTGTTCTAGCTATATATCATGACAAGCACAAGCCATTTGTGAATAAGATAATACCTACTTTGTCATAGATCAATATGTTGAATCTTTACAGTGGTACCTCACTAAAGCCAAAATCCACGCCCCAAAACAGCCGAAATTCTGAAGATTATTTGCTTAAATTCAACATGGATAGAATAATTCTATAATGTGTTTTGATATTGTATATGCAATGCAATGCTAACATAGGATATAGATACATATGCCCTCCCTTTTATATTTGTGAATACTGAAATCAAATTTCCGTTACCGGAGTTCATCCTGAGTTTTCACTGTGTAGGGTTTTGTAGATCATTGTTTGTCTTTTTGTCTGTTTTCTATTGCCCATTGCATTGTCCGTCCTACTCCGATGCACGGGTTCGGAATACCCCTTGGACTTTTCTTGTTAAATTTATTGCGCTTTGGTTGTTTCTACTCAATCTGTGTATCCATATTTCTACAATGGTTTCTACTGATCATTTCCTATCCAATAGAAAGTTTAAGAACACATTATAATTATCAATTTGTGAATTTGTTTTGATATTTTTAAATCTGAAAACATGCATAATGTTACCCACAAAAATGTACTATACGCATAAAAACGATCGTTGAAAAATAATTGATTTAAAATATTACATTAGAGAAACTTTTAATCAGAACAAGTTGTAAGTGTGACAAGTTTGGGAACGTGTGTCCTTGTATATATTCCCGAATGTCATGCTTTGTTTGAAAGTCATTGAATGTTTTTGCTGTTGCATTTTGTTTCTTGTTTTTGTTTTGTTTTTACTTTTTTTTTATATTAAATTGTAATATTTTACATGATAGGACTTTGTGTACGCAATCTTATTCTAGTTGTAGTTACAGCTACCTAATCAATAAAATCTCATCCCCACTTGTGTCCTAGACTCCTGCCCGTAGTCATGTAAATGTTCACAATAACATTACCTGACCATATTTGGTGTTCTCCAGGCACTACAGTTTCATCCGCTGATAAAACTCACCATTTCGATATACCCGAAATATCGTCGAAAGCTGCAACAATATCCCATGATCACTTTTCCATCATCCAACAACTACATGCAGCATTCTTTCATTGTTGAATTGTGAGTGTGGAGTTCACAAGTATGGTTAGAGGTGGTAACTAACTAAATATGAAGGAAAGTTTTTTTTGGGGGGGGGGAAACAAGATAAAAATGCTTTATGGTTGTTCGTTATTGCAAATTCGTACAATAAGTTGGGTTTGAAATGGATATAAGCATCTAGCTAAACGGCTAGACGTAAACAATTTACAATATAAATTATTGCTTTCCCGTGACAATCTAAATGACCGCACGTAAGCCCATCCTTTGACATGTTTATCTAGTACGTACTTTTATTTTTTTCTTTCTTTTTGGTCTTAAGCTCGCATGAATATATCGTTCACACTTTATTTTAAACAACAAACTAGCACTCAATCAATCTTGTTAAGCAGAAATCAATTACATTTGATTCATAACACTACAATATAAAACTATATATGGAAACAATGAAATGAAATTAACATGTCAAATATTTTGCATGCATTATAAAATATGCAGTAATAAACAATTTAACTTGTATTAAATGTTGTATTATTTGCCCTTCACAGTTTGTGCAATTACATGCACTTCCTTTCAGTCCTCTGTTGCATTTCAAAAATAGAAGAAAAAACATTTACATGTTGCATAATTTACCATACAAGAAATAATACATATGTACAGAGACATGCAATATTATAATCTGCATGTAATATTAAAATAACCCTATAACAATAGTTTACTGAAAGGCAATATTACAAGACTATTACATAACGTTCTGTTGTACAGGATAAGGGCGTATACTATAAATACTATACATACTATAAATAAAAAGGGATATGGATGTAAATGAACATGAAAGATTGACCAATATTACATGTGGACATACACTAAAGGTACATCTCTCTTTTTTTCTTTTTTTTTTCTTTTTTTTTGTTGTTGTTCTACTTTCATAGTCGTAGAAAGATCTTCAATAAGGACATAATAAAAACATATACAGCCAAACCTGTATTAAGCGGTCACATTTGAGACAAAGAACAAGTGTCCTTATAATACAGGTGGCGTCTTAAAAGAGGTTCAAATCATATTAAATGCTATATGACAGTACAATAAAATGGTGACCTTTTAATACAGGTGACCGCTTAATAGAGGTGGCCGCATAGGCAGGTTTGACTATATTAAATTAAGTGCTTACGAGGCGTTTCTGAAATAACCTTCATCAGGTACGCTCAAAGACGAATATAACATATACCCTAAAATGATTGTGAAATGGTCCACAGCGTACAGTTCTGTGGATTTCTTTACCTCTTACGAGGCGTTTCTGAAATAACCTTCATCAGGTACGCTCAAAGACGAATATAACATATACCCTAAAATGATTGTGAAATGGTCCACAGCGTACAGTTCTGTGGATGTCTTTACCTCTGTCGATAAAGGTACACTCGGGTATCTTTTTAGCACATAGGTCTTGCTGGTAATGTCCGTCAATATGTACATTTTTGTGCTTAACGTCAATAGTAGAGTTCTCTATACCAACAAATTAAAAAAAAACTCCAAACATTGAAGAACATAAAAACGCAATCTTGTCCAAACTTACCACCAAACCCACCTAAATCAGGCATCGCCTAAGGTGAGAAACTGCTTACCCTTCCGGGGCACCTGAATTTACACTCGATTATCAAAATTATTCGTGCTTCGCAACTGTTATATTTTTGCGAGTACTCCGGTTTCCTCCACCACTAAAACCGACAGCCACAATATTGCTGAAATATTGTTCCAAGTGCCGTTAAACACCATAAACCTAACCCTAAAATACTAGTTTACTGTGAAATATTTCTGGATCATTGTTTTATCTTTTGTTCCTTTTCTGTTTGGCCATTACATTGTGTGCACTTACTGAATATATGGCTTCAGGTTACCCATTAGTATCTTCAAACTGTTCTCATTGATCCGACACATTTATCTGATCAGACTGACCAGAAAACGTTTACGTGTCACATGTGGAATAAATTCTCTATTCAGAGTTGTCGTTCCCGCTACGCTCCAACATCTCTGTCAACGCTCATTTTACAAGATTTTTGTAAAATTTAGAAAACAGTAAAAAAAAATGTACTTAAAATTGTTTTAATTATTGTAAATATCAATAAAAATGAAAATAAATCACTCATTTCAAATCAGTGTAGCCCGGTTTTTAGTGGGTGTCTTGTTGCTCGATCTTTAGTTTTCTGTGTAGTGTCTTGTTGCTCGATCTTTAGTTTTCTGCGTAGTGTCTTGTTGCTCGATATTTAGTTTTCTGTGTAGTGTCTTGTTGCTCGATCTTTAGTTTTCTGTGTAGTGTCTTGTTGCTCGATCTTTAGTTTTCTGTGTAGTGTCTTGTTGCTCGATCTTTAGTTTTCTGTGTAGTGTCTTGTTGCTCGATCTTTAGTTTTCTGTGTAGTGTCTTGTTGCTCGATCTTTAGTTTTCTGTGTAG
>MJUT01001373.1:1051822-1064791 GCA_002080005.1 Gigantidas platifrons | reverse complement strand
TTTTTAATGTTTTTTGTCATGCGCGCTATATCATTATATCTATTATTGTTGTTTTTTTAATGTTTTTTGTCATGCGCGCTATATCATTATATCTATTATTGTTGTTTTTTTAATGTTTTTTGTCATGCGCGCTATATCATTATATCTATTATTGAAATCTATAGTTACTAAATAATGTAATTAATGTTTGAATAACAGTAAGGTTTCCCTCTCATAGTCATAGTTGACATTGGTGGACATTGGATATACTGTTACAGGGGCGGATCCAGGATTTTAAGTTAGGGGGGAGCGCACTTAAAAAAATCGCGCCGAGCGTATGGAGGCGCGAAAATTTTGGGGGTATTTCGTGTGAAAAATCACGATTTTACGCAAAAAAAATCATATTTTTTTCCAATTTTAGGGGTGCGCCCCCTTCCCCCCCTGGATCCGCCCCTGTGTTAGGCCCTTTGGTTTCCTTGCTCCCAAAACCTTTCATATTATTTGGCTTCCCAACCTTTTGAATTTGAACGTACCCGATAAAGGTTATTTCTTATACGCTGCGTGTGCACTTAATTCAATACCTACGTTTTTACGTTATTGTATGTGTTAACATTGTGACTGGAATGACTTTGTAATCTGTTTTTAATGTGTCACACATGTATAATCAGATGGAACAATTTTAATGTCTGTCAGTATGTTTGAGGTCGATTTTTAGGATTTATTGATAATCTCTGAGCTCACAATCTCGGAAATCTATTTTTGTTGTAGATACTGTTAGTTTTGGGTCCACTCATCAGTTAAAGCACATTCCCTTTTCAAAATTGAACTAAACGAAAACTTCTATGTGTGTCGCTATCCAAAAAGTTGGTATCGTACTGACTGATTTACCCCACTACAGTTTCCCACTCCCATGTCAGGACCTGGATTTCTATCTCCATATATCGTGGGGTTTTTTGCGTTCAATAATTTAGGATGAGAGAAAGTTGAGAGTTGTTCCTGTTGCTGATAGAGGTAGAATTATTAATTGACCATCAGTAATTAAACTTTATGTTCATAATTAGTGACGGTAAACAAAAATACAAACAAATAATGCTAATAAAACGTAGATATATATAATTTAGTGTCGCGACGTATTTCTAATATAACCTTCATCAGGTACGCCTGTAGTCAAAAGATTAGAAATGACAATTTAAAAGTGCTCGGTAGCAGGTAAACGAAAGGATCTAAACATGATAATCAAAATCGGTTAAGGTTACCTATAGATGCCCAAGGAATATTGGCGCTAGCTTTGATAGATTAAATTATATAAGAACTGTAATTTTCAAACGTAGTCAAGTCAGTGGCGAAACACTGGCTACTGGATGAATTAATATTAATATCTTATTAATACACATGTACTATCAAGGTTGTTCATTTCACAGCGTGAACAAATTACCATGTTAATTCACAACCGCAAGGATTCAATATTCGATTAGACAAAAAAATGTGTTCCATTTGATCGATCTGTCGCCTTGTAAACAAACCATTCAAAGGAAGCTAATCATCTAATTAATCAGAATTCTATAAGTTCTTCCGGTAATGACTTGTCACAGCCCTTACCAATAACAAGTACATGCAAAATTAACAATTATAATTTGTGGTTTTCATATATACCTTTAGTATAAAAGAGCAGCATAAAATAATGAAGACACAGTTCGATGTTTTATGTCAACGGTGAACATCTCTCTTTGAACAAAATAAGCCGTAATATTTAATCAGAAACAATGAGTTTTCGATCATTAAAAGGAGACTCTGGAAGATCGTTAGAAGAGGATAGGGAAGAATTAATTTCGCATGTAAAACATGGAAAACGCAGAACACGTTCAACACCAGTTTTATTCGACACCGAAAACAGGGATATAAATGCAACAGACAACCAGGGAAGAACGTCATTATATAGTGCTGTTAAATATGGGGAAACTGAAATGGTTAAATATCTACTAGACAAGGGAGCCAATCCTGATATTGCTGATACCAGTATGACGTTTCCGTTACATGAAGCCATAGACAATGCTTATATGGACATTGTACAACTATTGGTCGATTATGGTAAGTACAAATAGCTCAATGGCACAAACATACTATTGCAAATATTGACAATTTCTGCTAGTTTGTAATTTCGCTTTTCTTATGCATTTCTTGTTTTAATTTACAATTTATATACATTTAATGATATGTATTTTTACTAGTTTTTAGATTGATTTGACAAATTTTCCTATTAGTTAAGATAAACGAAAATAAAACCTTCTTTATTATGTTAATTGTAAAAAAAATAATCAATTTTCACAGTGTCTCTGGATTGTCCATTTTTATTACCCCTTCGAACGTTTATTCAACAAAGAAATAACTACATAGGATATTCACATGTCTATATATGTAGGAATTGACCATATTTGGTAAACGATCGAATAGTAGCTTGATCTTCATTCTGAAATCAGTGTTTATTCCTAAACACTATAGATGTGAGCTTGGTTCATATTATTACGATTATTACTGGCGTGATTTAATATGTCTGAATGCATTGCATATACTGATGGCCGTAAAGTAATACAATGTTGGAGTATGAATCTCGTACAAGAAATGTTTTTGGCAATACAGAAGGTCTCTTTTTGTATGAATATTGTGCTAATATCTATCACGTTTGTTTTTACAGATTGTAATGTCAACTGCCAGAATTTCCTCGGTCAAACTCCACTGATAAGAGCAGCCTTATTCGGGGATACTGAGACAGTAAAAATACTAATTAAAGCAGGTATGTACTATATGTAGCATTTATTATTCAGCAATAATTAAGTTTCAGTGTATGTTTTGCAGTTATTTCGTGACTACACAATTTATTGAGGAGAAAAGCCCTGGTAGTTACAATCAAATGATCGGTGGAGCCTGTGTCTTCGGACGGTGCATGAAACACTGCACGATTGGTGTGTGCAATACACCATGTTGGTTCTGATAATCTGACTACTGGGTGGATGATACCCTCGGAAACAAATAAACTCGACCACCAAAGTTTTCAAATTTCGTAGAAGAAATATACACAAATTCAGCAAAACGAACACACATCTTATTATTGTTTCACATATATCATCGTATCCTTCCGGAGCACCTGAGTTCGCCTCCGTTTTTAGTAGGGTTGCTCAATCTTTAGTCTTCTGTGTAATGATTTGTAGATTACTGTAATGCCTTTTTCGTTTGATCAATGTATTGTCTGTCGGTTACCAAGTATCCCTTTGGTATCTTTAGAATTTGTTTATGCTGTCAATATCGTACTTAATTGTTATTATCATCATAATTTCAGGTGCAGACCTAAACGGTACAGACAATACCGGAAAAACAGCTTTACTTACTGGACTGTGTGAAGGAAATGAAAAATTGTGTTGTCTTCTAATCAGAAATGGATGTGACGTAAACATTGTAGACGTTCATGGACAAAGTGCGCTATATTTAGCAGTTCACAGATCGCACGAGCCATCTCTTGTATTGTGCCAAAAATTGTGGAAATCTGGATACGATTTTGAAAATGATTGTAACTGGCTATCGAAGGATCTACACAGAACAATTATACATACAGGTTTCGTTTCGAATATTCTTCAAAAACTTGGATTGCGAAAAGTCAAGCTTGACAATGATGACGTTGATAACTTTTGTAGTGACATTGATCTTTTAGATTCTTCTTCAAGAATGATTTGAATTGTTTATTGTAAATAAAAATTTCGTAAAAACAAATATTTACATCAGTTGAAGCCAATATATCGGTATGGCCGCTAGAATATAGACAGGTAATTGCTGCCTTTGGTGTTATATACGAATGTAAATGAATACATCTTAGCTGTTCTTCTCGGCGTGGGTTTGCACCCGGCTTTGTAAATTACAAAAAGGGTGCGCTCGACTCGTAGCCGCAAGTGATCAAGTTTACCAGTTGCTTGCCCGTGATCGGTGGTTCTCTCTGGCTTCTTCCGTCACTAAAACTGGTCGCCATGATATAGCTGAAATATTGCTGAAAGTGGCGTTAAAACAACAAAAATAAAAATCAAATCAATCGGCTCACATATTCAGGCCTCTTTCAGAATTTTTTCATTGCTCCCAAATACTTTTGATAAAATTATTCGGCTTTCCAAGCTTTTGACTTTGAGTTTAGCTGATAAAGTTTACCTCAAAAGTACATCGTGCACAATAATTTAGATATCTACGTTTTTAGTATTAACAAAATGTTCAAATACAGGAGGGGGCGCGGGTGGCTCAATGAGTTAAGTCGTTGTAAGGCCCGGGTGGCTCAATGAGTTAGGTCGCTGGATCTAACAACTCATACAAGCCTATCACCAATACGGCGTGGGTTCGCGCCCGGCTTTGTAAATTACAAAAAAGGTGCACTCGACTCGCATTCACAAGTGATAAAGTTTACCAGTTGCTTGCCCCGGGTCGGTGGTTCTCTCCGGGTAATCCGGCTTCCTCCACCATTAAAAGCTGAAATATTGTTGAAAGTAGCGGTAAAACACTAAAAATCTGATCAAATCAATCAAATACAGGAAATTAACCATTGAATATTTGTTCCCAATGGCCATGAAGTTTCACGTCGATTACATTTGATGAAAATGTAGTAAAATATTTGAACTTCCTGGTCATTGGTTGTCAGTAATCATAAAATGTCGTGTCGTTTGTCTTATTAGTAAATAATGATTACATCACGTGATGTGTCTACTGAAACCGATACATAAACCAATTTGATTGGTCCATTAAAATATCTATAAATGTTACCCACATCGTGTTTTATTTGACAAGATTATTATTTGTATTTCATAGGAGAAAAATGATATATTTAAATATTGTATTTCTTATATTTTTTCTTTGATCGTATATTGGACCGAGTCTGGTACAATATTGCGTATATTGGCCGGTCGAATATAATGTATATTGCCCGGTACTATATGATGCAAATGTCCGAATTTCGTCCCAATTTTTTCTACTTAGCAAAAAAGTTATTCAGTATTCAGAATCATATACATTAGTACATGATTAGACAAAAAGATCAAGCATAGCACAAATAGATGAAACACAAACAGAAAACAAGAAAGCAAAATTACACACCACAATTAAGACTTGGAATGACATCAAGTTCTCTGGAAGGGTATGTCCTGCTACTTATCATAGATGTATTTTTTATGATGTTTTGTTGTGCATGAGATAAAAATAGTTATCATGGCATTTCGGGAAAGTGGTACTTTATGGATCCAAAGTATATTATGAGTATCAACTCCGCTTCGGTCTATATCACCCGGTATATGTTTTTGTTGGAGGGGAGGTGGCGACCGTTCCATAAACTACCATATGGCCTTCAGTTCCATTATCTATTTGTTAAATACAGGTATAGATACAAATGAAAAAATATATTATCGTGTTATAATCTAATCCGATAATGCGCAAAATGGATTTATGACTATCTTTGGGTTAGTTTTGTGATGTTTAACGCCACTTTCAACAATATTGATGCTATATCGTGGCAATCTGATTGGTGGAGTAAAACGGAGTACACGCAGAACATCACCGACCTATCACAAGTCACTGACAAACTTTATCAGATACTGTTGTATCGAGTACACCTCGACATGAGCGGTATTCGAACTCACAAATCCAGTGGCGATAGGCACAGATTGTACGCGTAGTTGTAAATGCAACAATCATACGATGATCACCACCACGACGACCCCCGACTATATTTGGTCTTTTGGTTATTATGTATTAATAAATAATTAATGTAGGTTCTACAATATAAAAATGTGCCAAAAATAGCTGCATGCATTGGATTGAGTGCGGTACTGCCTAGATAGATTTATGAATGCTGAGGAAATATAATGATGTTAGATGTTTTTCAAAACCCCAGCTGCATTCCGCCCCTCGTGACTTACATACCTAACTGATGATAATTTTAACCACACGTGTAAACATAAAAATAGGCTGTCCAAACAATAGACGTCTGTTTATGTACACGTGTATTTGATAATTAAAAGTCGTATTATATTGAAGTCTGGTATTTGTGTTATTACTACACGCCCGTTTGACAATTAACCAATATCAACAAAAACATATTAACCTTTAGTGAATATTGCCCGGTGACAAAGGTATGGCTATATTAGTGCACATTAACTCCTAAATAGATTGCGTGCTTTATAAAAAGTGTCAATATTGATTCATAGTGGTTTCTTTCAAACTGTAATTCGGTAAGAACTTATGTATGTTATGCTAAAATTATGCTTTTTATAACAAATTTGCAAAAAATGAAATAAATCTGACAACTTTTATTTTATTGATATAAAACGTATATTATACGTTATCAGTCTTTACTACCTTTCTCTGACGTCACACCATTGTTCGGAGAGTTTATTATTTTTACGAATCTGCATTCCTTTCTATTATTCTTGCGTATTTGAACTTCCACATGGTACCATTTTAGACTTAACAATGTACTATTAACATTTTAGCACTCTTGGGTATCGAACACCTGCTCGACTTTCCAAGTCTTCTTTAAGCTTCAAAACTTCTGTCTTTCTACCAGGTCGATGGTGATCACACTAGTGTTATTGATGAGGAGTCTGAGGTTCCGGAGACAGATGACATAGTCTATGATACTGCTGTTGACGACCAAGACCAGATTATAGGACAACAAATCACCACATTAGACAGGAACACTCTTCCTTCTGTTGAAGCTGAAACTGATGATTCAGAACTTGAAGATGATGACGCAGAACAAAATGGACACAGAAGATGTTATTGCTGTTGTTGAAAGTCGACCCCCAAATTCAATGGGCATGTTCATAGCCGTACACGTAGTCAGCAATTGCAAAACGAACATCTGTTTGTTCTTAAACATTGACAGCGCCGACGAAGTACAAGGATTTGTTGTATTAAGGTAGAGTCAACACCAGACAGATTGGAAGACAAGAGCTCAATTCTTGCCGAAGTATTCAAAAGTATAGAAAACAAGATCCCTGATGCGCTGTAGAGGATTTCGACCTACACATGTCAATGATATTTTAGCTTAGATGTCTTCGACAAGGGCGTTATTTTCCTCGTCCATGAATCATTCAAAATATGGTACCTCTGACAAAAGGCAGCTATAAGTAACTGATGCCATTGTGATGTCTGTTGCTGGTGATCTTCTACCCTTGTCAACAGTGGAAAGTGGAAACTTTAGAAATTTGTAAATTACAAAACACTCGACTCGCAGCCGCAAGTGATAAAGTTTACCAGTTGCTTGCCGAGGGTCGGTGGTTCTCTCCGGCTTCCTCCACCACTAAATCTGGTCGCCATGATATAAATGAAATATTGCTGAAAGTGGCGTTTAACACCAAAAATTCAATTCATTCATTCATTTAGAAATCTAATGACACTAGCTGACCCACGATGTCATTTGCCCAGTAGTAAACACTTTACATCAAAATTGTAACATGAGGAATCTTCAGAAATTCAGAACAATGTAAAAGCACAACTGAAGAAGGCTGAAATATGCTCTATTGTTACATTAATTAACATGTTGGATTTCAAGAATTCAATATGGCGGCTCATTCACACGAGAACCCTTCGTTCCGAAAATTCAATTTTCGATTTGACGGAAAATATCTGATAATGAAAAAAACGTCTTTTATAATAATTGAATTTGATTGTTAGATAGTATACAAAGATGTTGAAAGACATAATAATGAAACAATTGTCAACGTTGCACTATCTCTCGTAAACTGTATTCAAGTGGTATAATACTTTTCAGATTTCGATATCTTTCGAGAAGAAATTGGCGGACAAGATTGAACTATTCTTTCTCCCATTATTACGGCGTTTTACCCCCGCTGAACCAGTGGTGGAAAAAATCTGTAATCCTCTAGATGATTAAAATGTCTCGTGCCTTTCCCGGAATTTGACTCGTTTGACGGCTTTTGAAATAAAGTTCGTGTTAAATAATGGGAGAAACAAATTCTCCTTCAGTTGCCCATGTTGGTTACGATATTTCTCCACTCTCGAGAGTTAAATTAAAAAAATTAACCACTCGTCTGACGACTTGTGGTTACAATTTTAAGCTTAACTCTATTGAGTGGAGAGATATCGTAACCCACGGGCAACTGAAGGAGAATCTATATTTATAAATCCTTGAACTGAAAGTCTTAGTACCTTAAAGATGCTTAGACCATTTTGTTTTATTACTCCCAAACACTATTTTTTAGAATTATTTGGAATTCCAAACTTTCTATTTTGAGCGTACCGGATGCATGTTATTCCAGACATGCGTCGTTCACACTACATTTATTATCTGTGTTATTATTGCTATCACTGGGTCGATGCCTCTCCTTGTGGACTATTAGTCTCCGAGGGTATCATTCGCCCAGTAGTCCGTGTTTCTTTACTGACATAGGTAATTATATGTAATTTTTACCGAGGCTAAAGTTCTCTTCCCTCATGTATAGATGACCTTAGTCGTTTTTACCTGCGTTATTATTGCTATCACTGAGTCGATGTCTCTCCTGGTAGATTATCAGTCTCCGAGGGTATTATCCGCCAAGTAGTTTCTTTACTGACATAAGTAATTGTAAATTTTACCAAAGCTAAAGTTCTTTTCCCAGTTTTCCGGTTGTTGACTGATTTTGTCTGTTTGTTGACTTATGAGTTTTGCCTTTCCCTTTGGAAGATTGCTCGGTGTTCGGTAATTTTGTTATTACCCTTATTCCCTCATCCATAGGTGGCCTTAGTCATTGTTTTCTTGACTATCATGTTTAAGCCCTTTGTTTTCATTGCTCACAAACACTTTAAAGTATTTAGTTATCCAATCTTTGTATTTTGTACGTACAAGCGATCGTAATGGGTAAGTTGTGAAATACAACATCCATTACATTATAATATAAAGAAAGACAACTCCAGTGATATTGGGCAAGACATGTTGTTTATGTATAAATCAGCGGACAAATCTCAACGTCTAGATAAGACTCATTGATTGATTTTTGGTGTTTTAACGCCACTTTCAGCAATATTATAGCTATATCATGGCGATCAGTTTTAGTGGTGGAGGAAGCCGGCGTATTCGGTGAGAACCACTGACCATGGGCAAGCAACTGGTAATCTTTATGACATGCGGATGCGAGTCGAATCCACCCTTTTTGTAATTCACAAAGCCGTGCGCGAACCCATGCCGTATTGGTGATAGGATTGTATGAGATGTTAGGTTATCCAACTACCTAACTCATTGAGCCACCCGGGTCCCTGAAAGGTAAGAAAAGTAAGAAAGGTTTGAGGATACCACAGGAGTAAGATTAATGTCAGACAATACAATGGCCAAAAGATAAAGGACAAAAAGAAAAATGATCTACAACACACTAAGCAGAAAGCTATATAGTTATGGCTTTTAACGCTTCTTTCAACAATATTACAGGTATATTGTGGCGAGCAGTGTTATTGGTGCATGAAACCGGAGAACACCACCAACCTGTCGCAAGTCACTGACAGACTTTATCACATAATGTTGTATCGAGGACACCTCGCCGTGAGGGGGATTCGAACTCCCAACGTTAGTGGTGATAGGCACTGATTGCACTGTTGGTCTAGTACAAAGCAGACCTCATCATCATCATCATGTCATTGAAAATTAGCTGGTTTTTCGACATGAGCTAGCTGAAAATTTGCTGAGTTGGCGTTAATCAACAATTACTTACTAACTAGAAACACTATATCTTAATCGGGAATAAACAGACAATATCACGCCTATAGACTTTTGTCGGTCTTAGGATATGTATAATAATTAAGATGTTATTTAAAAATGTTTGTGTATTTTCTTCATTCATAAAAATATCTCGTGTTCAGGAGTCTGTAAAGGAAGGGATAAAATAATTGTTTTAAAACGTAAGTGGCATGACTGAATAGTATTTACAGTCAACCCTGCTTTAAAGAACACATTTATATAATAAATAACTGTCTATAAAGGGCAGATCGTTTTGAAGATAAAAGGGCAACACTGCTAAAATATGATATCTTTTCGTGTTCCTTTCAATGCCCTTTAAATATGCTTAACCTAAAAAACAAAAAAAAAACAAAAAAAAAGGATGAACGAGCTATCATATGATTTCAAACTTTGTATTAAAGTTAAAACACGTTACTTCCCCTGATTGAACAAACAGTTTCCCTCATAGTAGTTATAATTATAACGTTTTAAAATTAAATTGAAGGAGGGATCGACATCTACGACACGTATTTTTGATGTCATATTTGTTGGGTTTTTATTCATCTGAGGCAGGTGAGTTTCGTATAAACAATAATTTTAGGTAGATTATATTTTTCATTTTAATCCAGTTTTTTTATTTTTCGATTTGCAGAAAATTATGATTGTAATAACACTATTGAAATATCTCAATTAGCAGACGACACAACGTTATTTGTGAGTTCCAAAACTGATATAGCTTTAGCCATGAATGAAATAGTAATATTTGGGTCATTTTCAGGGTTAATTCTAAATAGAAATAAAACAGAGGGTATTTGGATAGGTAAGCTAAAAAACTGTAAAGACAAAATTGGAGGTATTAAATGGATACAGAATCCGATTAAAACATTAGGTATATTCTTTGGACATAACAAGGAAGAATGTCAAAAACTTAACTGGGAGAATAGAATTGAAGAAATGAAAAATCAATTTATAGCATGGGGGAAAAGAAATTTAACTATTATGGGGAAAATTCTTATTATAAAAAAACTCATCCTGCCGAAATTTACATTCTTAGCCAGTTCATGTGTAGTACCAAAAAAGTACATTAAAGAAATTGAATCTTGTTTTTACAGATTTATGTGGAAAGGGAAACCGGATAAAATTAAAAGATTAGTTTAATAGGGGATTATGAAAAGGGGGGTTGAATATGGTTGATATAAACAGTTATTTTAAATCGCTTAAAGTGTCATGGGTCAAAAGACTGCTTAGTTCAGAAACATCAAATTGGAAAGTTATACCAAGAAAGTATTTGGATAAATTTGGAAAAAACTGGCTAATTTTTAAAATGAATATAGACAATGGTAAATCAATAGAAAATTTTAATGATATCCCAGAGTTCTATAAAGAAATAATAAACTGTTGGGTAGAATTTGGAGGTGGACAAACAAAAATACCAACTAATTATAGAGAAATAAGAAACCAAAATATTTGGGGAAATAAATATATAAAATTTAATAATAAAAGTTTAATTTATAAAAACTTGATTGATAGCAACCTGTTGTATATGAACGACATAACTGACGAAAGAGGGAGGGTATCACAAGATTATTTGATACTGAAATTAAAAAATAAAATTAATTTTTTTAGTGAATTTAGTCGACTGAAAAAGGTAATTCCTAAAGAGTGGTATGTGCTATTATCAGAAGAAATATCTGTGAAAACTATTATTAATATAAAAAAAGAAAATATTATTTCTGCTGGTAGGGTGATTAATATTGATAAATTAGTTAACAAAGATTTTTACAATATTATCAAAAACAAGGTTTTCGTCAAACTGATAGGTATACATTTTTGGACAACTTACTTGGGAATCCAGGACTTTCAAAATAAAACAGACTTATATGAATTTATTTTTAAAATTTGGTAGAAAACAAATTGAAAATATTTAGATGGAAACTATTAAAATGTATTATTCCAACCAAATCACATCTGTTCAAATGGAAAATATCAACTGACAATTTATGTAATGTTTGTAGAGTAGAAGATTATGATCACTTTTTTATGTCATGTAAATATTTCGACATGTTTTGGAATAAAATAAATGAAATGTTAAAAAAAAGTCAAATTTGAAAACAATATCAGACTTCAACATTTAGTATTTGGCTACACAATTTTCGATAAAGAATATTTTCATCTAAATTATTTTTTAACTATATTGGCATTTATAATTTACAAATCCTATTATGTATCCGAGCAAAATACAAAGAAAATTGATGTTTATCTGTTATTTAAAAATGAATTTCAAAGAAAAATGAAGGAAAATAAATTACTAGAAATTAATTCATTGTTCAATCAAATATTAAATAATCTGTGATAATATTGTATGCAAAAGATTATATTAGAATGAAGTAGGCTTTTATTTTTTATGTAATTATAGTTTTGAATATTTTCCTGGATAGTCAAAACAGAATTTCACAGGGATACTTCAGAGGAACTTGGACTCTGAAGTAAAAATATAACAAGATATAAACTGAATAAAATCTGTGATATTGGTGTTAAAAAAAAATGATTGTAATAACAATTATTAAAATAAACTTGATTTAAACCTTAAGATCGTGGTGGAGTGGCGAGGTTAAACTAGGTTTATCTAATTACATTGCTTTGTAAGAAATAGAGATCAAGTTAATAATATCCAAATGTGAGCTATAGATGGATATAAAAGTTGTAAAGAATTTGTATTTCGAGATTTAATGTATTTTTATTTTTTAATTATAACAAGTGTTGCCTGAGGGCAAGTGTGGACACAGAAATGTGCTGTCCAAAAGGCAAGTGTGGATGTCAATATTTCATATTATTTAACTTAAAAAAAATAATAAAATTCATGGACACAGAGGTCCTGGATTTTTTTTTAATAAAAAAACTATTATGTTGCTGACATTAAGTTTCAGGAAATTGGGTTGTCGTATGTCCATATAATAACTTCAAATATACGTGATATCCATACTCGACGTAGCGATAATTTGTTGTTGACATTTTTCTATATTCAAATAATCCTGGATTATTATTTTTGTTTAAAGTCCGGTCCTGTGTTTTGATTTCAAACTCCTCTCATTTACAAAACCACTGATATTTGTTGAATTTTTAACGCTGATTTAAGCTTTAGTCGCAACAAATATATATTTTTCTCTTTAAACTGTCGAAACATAACATTTATTTAACTGTAAAATCCCCCCCCCCCTTTTTCCCTTTTTTTCTTGTTTAAATCAATGATCAACAATATT
>MJUT01001373.1:1039240-1051586 GCA_002080005.1 Gigantidas platifrons | reverse complement strand
CAGAATCAAACAAATGAATAAATATAACATAGCATCTTCCCTTTACATTGTCAAGATTCTATATTTATAAACTATTGTCCAAGATAAAAATAGACTACATTCTTGTTTAAATCAAT
This sequence comes from Gigantidas platifrons, assembly GCA_002080005.1. Classification (NCBI taxonomy): domain Eukaryota; kingdom Metazoa; phylum Mollusca; class Bivalvia; order Mytilida; family Modiolidae; genus Gigantidas; species Gigantidas platifrons. Next base: position 1,051,470 of record MJUT01001373.1, on the reverse strand, counting down.
GATCAACAATATTCCAGAATCAAACAAATGAATAAATATAACATAGCATCTTCCCTTTACATTGTCAAGATTCTATATTTATAAACTATTGTCCAAGATAAAAATAGACTACACATGCAACTCACAGTGACACGTGACCCGTGACCCAGATTAGCAGGGTTCAGGAATATTTTCTGTATATGGTATATAATTATACAGTCAAATATGTATTAAGATGTCACCATTGAGACAAAGAGAAAGTGGTCTAAGACAGGTGACATCTTACATAAGGTTCAATTCATATGATTTTTGTTTATGATAAGATTAGACCACTTAATACAGGTGACTGGTTAATAGAGGTGACCACATGGGTAGGTTTGACTGTATTTTTTTTAACAACACGTGATTTGTACAATGACATAAGAAGTTGACTTAATGACCCCTGTTTTATATTATATTTAAATATGAGGCAGATGCAACCTGAAATGCTCCCGAAGAACAGTAATCTTCCTGTTTACAAAATATCAAGCTTAAAATAACACCACCTAAAACTCTAAACTCCGGACAGTTTTCGTATCTGCTACCGAACATTGTTTCATTTTTATTTGAAAAAAATGGACTAGAGTTCCGGTTTAGGTCACGTGATTTTTCTTTTAAATTATTTCCGGGTTGGCAGCCATATTGTGGATCATTTCAAAGTGCCATAGTACCTGTGCATACTTCTACCATTAACGCTCCCTTCGGGAGCGTATCATACTAGTATTTTTCCACATTCAAATGAAGTTAGCAAACTAAAGCCTACACAGAAAGGATGCTTCGTTCGGACATTTTTTTGTGCGAAAATAATGTTACCCATGTTACAACTAGATACAAACTCTGGCTTCCATGAATTATTTCTTAATTTTATCATACATGTTTCCCCCATTCAAATGATATTAGCAAATCAAAGCCTATAGACAGACAGGTTGTATTTAATTAATATAACAAAATCACATGACGATCTTCTCAATGGTGAAATACTTTGCTTTCTTAGTTTGAAATATTTGTTTGCTGTATTTTAATTCTTGAATGTGAAATATGGGGCTGCTCCAAAGCTGGTGATGTTGAAACGGTTCCCGTTAGTTATCTCACAGAAAATTTTGATGATTCCTAAAGTGTGACCAGAAGTCGTAAATCACAGGACATGATGGTAGAAAGAAAAACGGACAATCACCCCAAATAACACTCCACAGAAAACTAAATATTGAGCAACAGTTTATTCTTTTGTAAATGACAGGTTTATGTTGGGTTACGCTCACCTGTCTTTCATGGGCTACTGGTACTTGTAAAGGGAATACAGTTGTCCCTGTTGTTTGTTTACAATATAACAACACGTCCGACAATATAATTTCGTCGTTACCTCCTCAATATTCTGTTGGCGAATTATTAAGCAAAACTCTTGGCCTTCCTACCTCAATTTGTATTTACCGAATGGAACCGGAACCACAATTTGTTTTTATACTTTGGCCTTAAAAACAACCAACAAAAACACAAGTTGGTGAAGACGAATATCATTTAATACTAGCTTGTTTAATATTCATAGAACTAACGTTTTTTTCAAATGTGTAATAGTAATAAACAAGTTCTTGAAGACGAATATCATTTAATACTAGAGTAACACGACGGATGCTACTAGTGAAGCAGCAACTGCTTACTGTTCCGGAGCACCTGCGCTTTCCCACAGTTGTAAGTGGGATTCATGTTCCCCCTCTTTATTTTCTGTGTAATATTTTAGATCTGTAGATTATTATTTGTTCTTTTTCTTTTAGACATTGTTTTGTCTGTTCGTCTTTGATTTATTGATTCTGATTACTCTTTTGATATTTTAAATCTGTTCTTATTTTAAGATGTGCAATATATGGATACAAAAGTAAAAGCATGCAAGACAATATTAATGGATACGACCGTCATCTTTCAAACTCGAATATGTATTGTCAATACAAAGTGCAAAGGTTTGGGGTTATGGTGTTTAAGGCCACCTTCAACAATATGTTAGTTGTAACGTAGCCATCCGCTTATTGGGGAGGAAACCGGAGTACCCAGTGAAAACCACCAACCTGTCACAAGTCATTGACAAACTTTATCACTTAATTTATGTTGTTTGGAGTACACCTTGCCCTGAGCGAGTTCGAACTCAAAACGTTAGTGGTGATAGACACTGACTACAGATGTAATTTTAAATTCTACAATGCGATCACGACCACGACGGCTCCCTCAAATGTAAAGGACATTAATAAAGTTAATAATTTTGGAAAATGTATTAGTTTTTTCTGCAAACGTAGAAATTCGCAAATGTATATATTTGGTCTATGTTATATATGATTCTTGTTGCTGTTGTCTTTTTATGAATGTATAATCGGTATTTGTGAATTTTAAATATTTGATAAATCTTATTTTTTTTAAATATTTTAATCCTTTGTTACCTTCAAACTATTCTTGCTTACATTATACTATATTAGTTGTACTGTTTTTGAGTGAATCAATACTTATTACTGTTAGTTTATAAACCTTATAGATGGATATTTTATATTTTTATTACGGTCTCTGATTACCCCTTTGGTATCTTCAAACTCATCCATGTATAATCGGTATTTTTGAATTTTAAATATTTGACAAATATATATTGTTTTTAATATTTGATCCTTTGTTACCTTCAAATGCCTATGGTGTTGCTTTTCAATGAATCAAGATTTACTACGTATTCATTCACGAAATTTAATATTTTTATTACGGTTTCTGAATACCTCTTTGATAATTTTCTTTTCATCCAATTTAATTGCTTTTATGTATTGCCATTTTCTTCGTTCGCAAAGTCTCTCGTGTTCAGGTTCATCAACAGACAGGAATTGAACCGTTTTTCTTTTAAAATAAAGTGGCGTGACAGTAATCAGATTATTATATAACACTATTAAGGTAATACTGGTTATAAAGACGACATGATTTATTTCGATTCTGATATGTCTAAGAGTACACATAGGCTACTATACTTTGATTGGAAGACGGTAATTTATATTTACGTTTGCGGAAAATGTCGCACACAATTTATGCTGCCAATGGAAAAGTCAGTCACCTTCACCGGCGCATGTGCTAATGAGATTATACTCAATGGATAATTCGCTCGTTTGTTAACAAAGCGAAAGAAGGAGGTCATGTTAGAATTATCCTTTTTCGCTTGGCTGTTGTATTATCGTCTGTCTTTCTTCGATTTACCACTTTTAATTACCCTTTTGAACGGATGCTGTATATGACTTTACGACTTCTGATGACCCCTTTAGGTGTAATACCACTAAACATGGGTACCAGTCGAAAAGGATGTATGGGAAAGTAGTACGTAAACACAAATGGATTCCTACATTGTTGGATAAAAAATAAACCCTATTAGATACTGCAAAATACTGAATGTCAGCAGAAACCTACATATTTTAGGATAATCTTAAGCCCATATTTGATGTCCTTGTGGTTTTAAATAAAAAATTGATTGCATTGGAAAGAAACCACCTGAATTTGTGTTAAATCGAAAGTGAAAGTAGGATTTTTGACGGTAGACATCTTCAGACTGTCTGTTTTTTCTTATATGCAATTAAATGTATGCTGATTTTCGGAGTTAAGCTTCCAATTAGGTACCCCTTCCATGAGATATGAGTGTCACTTAGATTAAACTTAAGATGAATCCTGTATGAAAGCTCAATTTTTTTTTTTAACATAGAAGGCTATGGAGAATTCTTTAGTGGTATTACACCTTTAGACGGGTGGTGTGTATGACATGAAGAGGAAAAACACACATTTTCCTGTTTGCGGTTACCTTATCTTTGAGTGATGCACTTGGTAAAAACAAGAGTTTTAAATAGATGCTCTATCATGTTCACGTTAATCCTGATTATATCGTTTTAAATGTTTCCCCCATTAAGCTCCTTCTGCCCCGTCCCGCCGCTTTTAATCAAAATGTCCGTACCAAGACCGGAAAGAGAGCAACTATGTGTATATGTGTGCTAGATGCATTGATTATACCACTTTTTTAACGAATGTTCTTATTAGGTATTGAACCTCTTCTGAAAGGGTTAGTATTTTTCATTTTATTTTAAATACTGCATAGCGAATTTTACTTATAGCACTACAAATAGCAGTAGTTCAGCTACAATAATGACAAAATCCGATATACCTCTTTTTATTTTTCTGTGATTATTTGTTTGTTTGATTGCTTATTGTATTTTGCTTTTTGCTTTGTTTGTTTTGTTTTTGTTTTCGTCTTGTGTCCTTTTTGGCCAATGTTGTTACTGTCTCTAGATTGTGCATTCGTGATTAACCCTTCGGCTTTCTCTAACGTTTATCATCACATCATAGAACATTATGTATCTGAACGGATAGCGCAGAGACGATAATACGTGTCGACATTTGAAACAAGTAACACTATTTTTACACTGATTCATTTGGTGCATAAATATATACCAACAGTTTTTGGGCTAGTTATTTTAAAGTCATTGTTCATTGTCCATTTTTCTATTATACATGTATATTAAATATAACTGTAATTGTCTGTCAATAATGTTCATATTTTATACTCGGTAAAAAAAATTTGAAGATACCAAAGGGAAGTAATCAGAGTCCGTCAATCAAAGACGGACAGACAACACAATGGCCAATAGAAAAAGGACAAAGCGACACATCAGGAAGTTATCAACATAATCCTCAATGTTATTATAGGATTAAACGCATTTTTTCCGGAGTTTATTGATGTATAACCTGGACCAATGTACTCACAAACAAATAAAAGTCCGAAGGATCTAATAGCTCATACAAGTCTATCACCAATACGGCGTGGGTTCGCGCCCGTCTGTGTAATAGTAATAAGCGGCACTATTACATTCTTTAATATAAACACGAATATTTATAGATCGTTGTTTGTCGTTTTGTACTTTTTCTTTTTGGCATTGTGTTGTGTGTTCTTCTTCGATATACGGATTCTGATTACCCCTTTGGTATCTTCTGACTCTAGACCATTGTGTTGTGTGTTCTTCTTCGAAATACGGCTTCTGATTACCCCTTTGGTATCTTCTGACTCTAGACCATTGTGTTGTGTGTTCTTCTTCGAAATACGGCTTCTGATTACCCCTTTGGTATCTTCTGACTCTAGACCATTGTGTTGTGTGTTCTTCTTCGATATACGGATTCTGATTGCCCCTTGGGTATCTTCTGACTCTAGACCATTGTGTTGTCTGTTCTTCTTCGATATACGGCTTCCGATTACCCCTTTGATATCTTCTTACTCTAGACCATTGTGTTGTCTGTTCTTCTTCGATATACGGATTCTGATTGCCCCTTGGGTATCTTCTGACTCTAGACCATTGTGTTGTCTGTTCTTCTTCGATATACAGATTCTGATTACCTCTTTGGTATCTTCAAAATCTTCTTCCCACATCAGTTCTGTCTGTTTAGGAAATGCGTTGCCTATCATACTGATAATTGAATGTAACTACAAATAAAGTAATTTTAGTAGCATGAAACATATTCAGCGGTATAAGCGACCTTACTAGTGGAGCAGGAACTGCCTACCCTTCCGGAGCACATGAGTTTACCCCCGGTTCTTAGTGGGGCTCGTTTTACTCTATTTTAACATTCATGTGTAATGTTTTGTAGATAGTTCTTTGTTGTCCTTTTGGTCTTTGTGTTGTCTGTCCTTCTTCCACTTAAGAATTCTGATTTCCCCTTTGGTATCCTCTAACTCTTCTTACTTTTTCTTTTGGTCTTTGTGTTGTCTGTCCTTCTTCCACTTATGAAATCTGATTTCCAGTTTAGTACCCTCTAACTCTTCTTGCTTCCACACAATCAACTGTTGACAAGGAAAGATCACAATGTTATCATTATTAGTATCAACTGCGAGGGAATGATTGTTCCTTAGCAGTAAGTCAGCAATGTCATTGCAGGGGTAACTTGCACGTTTCTGAGATGGTGATGATATGTGTGGTTTACTAGACCAGCGCGGTAAACTAAACTTTTATAGGGCCAGTTCACTGAAATGACAGTATGTAACTAGATCACATTATTCCAAATCTACGATAATCATATTTTGGCATACTCCGCAATACGTAAATTGAGAAATGTTGTTGTCAGGATATTTTGGCGGTTTTCATCACAGGAGACGTGTGTTTAATATTAGTGATTGTAATCTTAGCGCTTTCTCAAATTGACATGTTTAATTTTCGCACCCTCTGAAACAGATGATGTTCTCATTTCATTGATAATCCATTCATTGAGAGAGAAAATGTTATTTCTGTTGTACTTCAAAGGTCTCGACAAAGAGCAAACAATCTAAGTGAAAGAATCGTATATGGACGTAGTTGCATATAATTCCGTAATTCGGGATTAAACATTAAATGAAACTGAAATATAAAATTACATTTGATTTTCCATGTGAGTTATGTGACTTTCTTGAGGAAAGTCATATTTAGCATGACACGGATCTGTTTCCACTTTGTAAATGACTTCTGGGGTTTTCTCCAATTAAAATTCACGTGTTATGTAAATCTATTGTCAAAACTCTTCATTATTTTTAAGGAATTGAGAGTTATTGTTCTCTTTGTACTTTAGATACTATACACATACTTTTTTTTGTTACAAGATTAATAATTAATCAAATAAATAAAGTACAATGGGTGGATGTTAAGTTAGAGAATGTCTTCGTATCTCTCCATTCCTTTAAAACAATGGGTCTCGGCTCCATTATTTTTAAGGAATGGAGAGTTACTCGGACATTCTCCTATACTTACGGATTCAACCATGACACTTAATGCAGGATAACTATCTTTTAATTGACTTTTTAATTATTAAAAAATCTTTTAATCATAAATCCTTCTGGTAGTACAAAAAGTTACGTGTTGATTTATTACAGATGTAATGATCAAATATCAACCCGACTGTTGTTAGCCTAATGACCCATAAAGGTGTTTGATTAACACCTGCATATTTATGACAGGTGTGAACAGAAATACTCAACAACACTTTTAGCGCAAACTGCTAACATTAGCGGTAAACATCAATGAATCAACTAAAGCTTTTTGGGTCAATTTACTATTGTCTGTCCTATGATATAGCTGAATTACTACTAAGGTTGTCGTTAAACACCAATCAATGGATTTATGACTTCTGGTATGTTAACTTATTTAATAAAAACGGGAATATTTAATTTAGTGCTCATGACGTGTATATCATCTGAAATACTGCTAAGGTTGGTGCTAAACACTAATCAATCGATTTATGACTTCTGATTGCCCCTAAGACATCTTTGGTAACTTTTCCTACTACCCTTTTATTATTATAAAACATCATAATATTACAGAGAAACCAAGCTCCGGCAAGATTTCAATATTATAAACTAGATGTTTGACTTATAGCGTACCTGATCAAAGTTATTCTAGAAACGCGTCATGCGTACTAACAGCTTCCGGCAAGAGTTCAGTATTATAAACTAAATGTTCGACTTATAGCGTACCTGATCAAAGTTATTCTAGAAACGCGCCATGCGTACTAGCAGCTTCCGGCAAGAGTTCAGTATTATAAACTAAATGTTCGACTTATAGCGTACCTGATCAAAGTTATTCTAGAAACGCGTCATGCGTACTAACAGCTTCCGGCAAGAGTTCAGTATTATAAACTAAATGTTTGACTTATAGCGTACCTGATCAAAGTTATTCTAGAAACGCGTCATGCGTACTAACAGCTTCCGGCAAGAGTTCAGTATTATAGACTAGATGTTTGACTTATAGCGTACCTGATCAAAGTTATTCTAGAAATGCGTCATGCGTACTAGCAGCTTCCGGCAAGAGTTTAGTATTATAAACTAAATGTTCGACTTATAGCGTACCTGATCAAAGTTATTCTAGAAACGCGTCATGCGTACTAGCAGCTTCCTGCAAGAGTTCAGTATTATAAACTAGATCTTTGACTTATAGCATACCTGATCAAAGTTATTCTAGAAACGCGTCATGCGTACTAACAGCTTCCGGCAAGAGTTCAGTATTATAAACTAAATGTTTAACTTATAACGTACCTGATCAAAGTTATTCTAGAAACGCGTCATGCGTACTAACAGCTTCCGGCAAGAGTTCAGTATTATAAACTAGATGTTTGACTTTAAGCGTACCTGATCAAAGTTATTATAGAAACGCGTCATGCGTACTAACAGCTTCCGGCAAGAGTTCGGTATTATAAACTAAATGTTTGACTTAAAGCGTTTCTGATCAAAGTTATTCTAGAAACGCGTCATGCGTACTAACAGCTTCCGGCAAGAGTTCAGTATTATAAACTAGATGTTTGACTTAAAGCGTACCTGATCAAAGTTATTATAGAAACGCGTCATGCGTACTAACATCTTCCGGCAAGAGTTCGGTATTATAAACTAAATGTTTGACTTAAAGCGTATCTGATCAAAGTTATTCTAGAAACGCGTCATGCGTACTAACAGCTTCCGGCAAGAGTTCAGTATTATAAACTAGATGTTTTACTTATAGCATACCTGATCAAAGTTATTCTAGAAACGCGTCATGCGTACTAACAGCTTCCGGCAAGAGTTCAGTATTATAAACTAAATGTTCGACTTATAGCGAACCTGATCAAAGTTATTCTAGAAACTAGTCATGCGTACTAACAGCTTCCGGCAGTAGTTCAGTATTATAAACTAAATGTTCGACTTATAGCGAACCTGATCAAAGTTATTCTAGAAACGCGTCATGCGTACTAACAGCTTCCGGCAAGAGTTCAGTATTATAAACTAAATGTTCGACTTATAGCGTACCTTATCAAAGTTATTCTAGAAACGCCTCATGCGTACTAACAGCTTCCGGCAAGAGTTCAGTATTATAAACTAGATGTTTGACTTATAGCATACCTGATCAAAGTTATTCTAGAAACGCGTCATGCGTACTAACAGCTTTCGGCAAGAGTTCAGTATTATAAACTAGATGTTTGACTTATAGCATACCTGATCAAAATTATTCTAGAAACGCGTCATGCGTACTAACAGCTTCCGGCAAGAGTTCAGTATTATAAACTAAATGTTTGACTTATAGCGTACCTGATCAAAGTTATTCTAGAAACGCATCATGCAGGGGCGGATTCAAGGGGGCGCAACCGGCGACCCCCCCTCCTAAAATTGTTAAAAATATGATTTTTTTGCGTAAAATCGTGATTTTTCACACGAAATACCCCTAAAATTTTCGCGCCTCCCTCCGCTCGGAGCGATTTTTTTTAAGTGCGCCCCCCCCCCCACTAACTTGAAATTCTGGATTCGCCCCTGCCATGTACACTAAATTAATATCCACGCCTTTGCTAAATAAGATAGCATGCCAGCTAGCTATATTTAAGGACAGAAATTAGTAAAATAAGCCCAACGTTGTTGTTTAATACGTCAACATACCAATATTAATTATACAAGTAAATAGCTATAAATAGATATACTACCAGCTCCATCCAGGTGGTTTGTTGCCGTTTTTTTCTATACGGCATTAATCAAATTTTCACAGATGAAATACACCATTTTATCGTTGAATCACGATATGATATTAATTGAATTTTTTTTTTATAAGTGTACCAATTTGCAAAACTTATCATTATCCAAAGCGCAACGATATAATTGAAATATTGTTGAAAGTGGAGTAAAACACAATGACCCACCCTATTTAAATATTTAAATATTTCATACAGGCGACGTAGCATGAATCTGGCGACTCTAAAATTATTGAAAGAACAAAAATGTATGTTCTCCATACAAGGATGTTAACTACAATCAAATGTACTGTCAAGTTAAGCTAGTGCAACACCACTCGTATCTACATACAAGTAGTATTAGCGAGTAGTGGAGCACAAGATGTACCCACTAAAATACCGATACTCTGATAGTCCTCAAACTGGACAAATATGTTTTCGATCAAAGGTTTCAATATATGTATTATATTTTGAGTGTATTTTGACAAAGCAAGACTTCTATCTACCAATAACAAGATAATGATACCTTTGTTATCAGTTCTTCTTTGAAAGGCAACGCTGAATCAACGTCTAGTTTTAAGTTGTAAATGTGGAAAGGTTGTACAGTACTTGAAAGATGGATCATTACCATTTACACCACACACCTTACACGTAAACCGCGTCATTCCCTTTATATTTTACAGTACACACCTCAATATTTACTGTTTAGTTTTATATCCTACGCGGGTAAGAGGACAACACTACAGTTTTTCTGGCGACGCGTAGCCAGGGAAACGGATATTTTGGAGAGTAAAACCAACGATATACCTTGGCAATATACTTCAAATACAATACGGTTATTTACATTCTATTGAAATTATGCCAACAATAATGATATTACAGAAATATTGTTGAAAGTAGCGTTACGCACCATCAAACAAAAACAACAATAGCATATGTTTACATTATCAGCTGTTATTAATTAATTTCATTGTCCATACCACATATTGAAATATTGAAAACAGAGTAAAACAGCTTAGATTGAACCATGCTCATAAAATCTATTATGATACATGTCCTCCTTATTTGAAAAATAATTTCATCAAAATTAATGAACATCATGCCCATAATACTAGATCAAGTCAGATTAATTATGTTACACCAAAAATTAAAGGCATCGAATCAACAACATTTTACTACAATGGAATCCATGATTGGAATTCTCTACCCGATTCGATCAAATCCATCAATGATTTGCAAAGATTTAAAAAAGAAGTGAAGTGCCACCTGATACATACCAGTGAAGAACGGGAAAGACGTGTCATATCATAATAATGACAATTATATATACATATATATTTTCATAGATAATGTACTTATTTTAAAATTAAGTAATCCCTCTACCCGCTCATGTTGATCTTTTAATGTCCACTTGAACTTTAAGCTGATACTTATAAAGGACCCCATTGGAAATAAGCTGAATGGCTTTCATGGGCTATCCTTGGTGAGAAAGTTCTCAGCAGCTACAATTGGTGGATTGAAGTTTCAGTTAAAGATGGCAGTTTTATGTTTTATTTTTAACTTAACGAGAATTTTTTAAACACTTGTGTATGATGTTGAAATTTTTAAACCTAAATATATTTTACCTTTTACCTTTTACCATTACCATAGCATATCCACCAAATAATTCCGTAATTACACACCTTTGTCGATTAGAAATCCCACGCTATAGGTAATCATAACCGAAAACATGAACTCAACAATTATATTTTGCTTACATAACAATTTGAATAAGTTTTAAGTGGGGTTCGTGTTACTCGATGTTTAATTTTATTTGTGTGTTTTGAACTTTTGCAGATCGTTGTTAGTCCTTTTTCTTTTGGCCATTGTGTTGTCTGTCTTTCTTCTTTTTACGGATTATGATTACCTCTTTGGTATTTTAACTCTTCTTAATAACGAATTAAATGTGTATCACTTCAAACCAATATTTGGTCAACGGTAAATTTTACGCGTAAATGTAATTGACCAATGTAATACTTGTTGCATAACCGATTGCATTAGAATGTGAATGTGGTTTAACAGTATTATATGTTAGGCTGTTATAAAAAAGTGAGATTATTGATGAATAATGTAAGTACATATATTAACGATTTTTATAATGAAAATGAAATAAAATCGGCGAAATATTAAAAACCTGAAATGTTTGTAGTAATTAACCGTATATAATCGTAATTATGACAATTTTCAATCTTAAGTAGATAACATATCAACATAAATAAATCTTTTTCGTGCTGACTGTCATCAAGGTACAATATGTAACACATTTCCTTATTATGTATGTCATTTTATATGTGCATATTCTTTGTTAATTGGTTGGGTTATGATGTTTACCACCACTTTCAACAATATTTCAGCTATATCGTGGCCGTCCGTTTTATCGGTGGAGGAAACTGGAGTACCCGGAGAAAACCACAGACCTGTTACAAGGCATTGACAAACTTTATCACATAATGTTGTACACCTCGCCCTGATCGAGATTCGAACTCACAACATTAGTGGTGATAAGCACTGACTGCATAGGTAGTTGTAATTCCAACTACCATACGATCACCGCCACAACGTCCCCTATTTGTTGAGGTTTCTAGATTTTGTCTCGTTTTTGTAATATTTCTCTGTAGGATTGTAGAATTGTTTGGACAGTGTAATATATTTCAGTAGGATTCTAGAATTGTTTGGACAGTGTAATATTTCTCTGT
>MJUT01001373.1:1017150-1030255 GCA_002080005.1 Gigantidas platifrons | reverse complement strand
TTTTTTTCTGAATGAGATGGACATAACGTTTAGATATGCCTTCTTGACAACAATGACTATTTAAAAGGCTCAGAATTTGTGTCAGTGTGGACTTTGTAGCAGTTCGACATCTGCATACTCCTCTGTGACCACATGGGCTTGTCTTTAAGACACCATATATATAACTTTATTAAAAAAATATGCACCTCTATCAACTTTAAGATATATATAACTTTATTTGAAAGAATATGCACCCCCACATACTATACTGATAGCATGTAGGGTGCATAATTTATTTTAGTAAAGTTATATCTAGTATGTAGAGGTGCATATATGTTTTTGTAAAGTTATATAGTATGTAATTGTGCATTTTTTTTAGTTAAGTACATGTGACTGCATGTCATAAATGATATATTATTGGGTGTATATTTTTTTAAATACAAAATATAAAAATATATGTCTTAGAAAAGATATACTGTAGGGGTGCATATTTTTTTTAATAAAGTTATATTTCATGTCTTAAAGACAAGTACCTGTACCTGTACTGTAGTCTGTACATTATTTTTTTTAAATTTGTTTGTATTGTCCTATGCAATGAAAAAAATATTATGTGAATCAATTGTGATTTTCATTGATTATACTGCTCATTGACATTGTGGGCGTCTTGACTGACAATTATTTGTTTGTTTGTTTGATCATGAGGTTGCTCAAGAAATTACACAAAAAGCCTGGATATGGAACTGGAAGTGAAGAAATCTTTCTTCATTACAATAATAAACAAGACGGAAATAAGACTTAAATAAAATTATAAACACAAAACAGTGTACAAATGGTCCATGCCCAAAATGTCTACTGTTTGTTTTTTTCCCCAAAATGTCTACTGCAAGATATTAGGTTTTTCCCAAAATGTATAAAAAGATTTTAATTTTTTTTTATATGTTACAATAATTATTTTATCATATATATTTAATTTTTAGGACATTTTTCATAATTTTTTTTTATAAAATTTCAATATAAAATTAGATGTTCATACGGTCCATGCCCAAAATGTTTATTTATGTGATATGGACACTGAAATGAAATAGTGCAACTTTTTTGTTAATGAATATGATTGTTCTGACTTAAATATCATTACATGTAAAGCTATATGAATAATAAATATTTGCAATAAAACTGAAGTAACCAAGTGATGTATTATTTTCGTTGTACTATTATTATACTGCCTATTTGGTGTATTTTTCATCATTGCACAGCCTATATCATGGTAGTAATACAGCAACTCGTGAAATATTTTAAGTAATATAAGACTACCAACAATATAAGAAAATTGTATTTTTCATCATATGATGATGACTCATATTGCACAGCTATATCACGGTACTTAATACAGCAACTCATGAAATATTTTAAGTAACATAAGAATATTTATTACCTGTAGACATTTTGGGAATAACTTTTAATCAGGGATTAGACATTTTGGGAAAAAATGTCTAATTAGCCAAAATTGACCTGTAGACATTTTGGGAATAGACATTTTGGGATGACCACGTACAAATGGCCATTCTTGAGTTGTTTATGGAAATCGTGTAATTGTTCTAAAAATATATATAAATAACTGAACAATTGTTAAATATGAATGTATCCAGAATCCAGATCCACTGTAAAACAAATAAAAAAAACATTTAAAGTGAGTTAAAGATCTTATAAAACGGTTTTCTCTAGTCGCGTCTCGATGTAAACAACATAGATTTTAACCTTTTTACACACAGCCTCTCTAGCATATTTGCAATGAATGATGGGTAATTATGCATTTTTTTGGAATCTCTTATCCTTTTCATATCTATTTTTGATCATTTTATATTTAAACAACCAATAGGATGCTTAATAGTCAGTTATAATTAGACCAGGGTATTTATCCGCCATAATTTTATTTCCAAAAACATCAAAGCAATTTCCGATTTTCAAAGCCGTTTATAAGATATACATTTCACAGTTAATGATCAGTACGATTCAGTCATATAGTAAACATACTTAAGATACCAACAAATTAAAAAAATATGCATAGTTTATTACTTTTTCTACTTTATTTCATAAAAAACCACACATATGTAACGTAAACAAATAAATGACGTGAAGCGCCTCGAGCGCCGTCTATACCAATATTGGAGTAGTCTCCCTTGAATCTGTGGACAATACGTAACATGAGTGGAGGTACGGAAATGGTGGTTATATGTATAAGGTTAATATTATAAGTTTTTTTTTTTTTTTTTACATATAAAGAATTTTTAGCCGTGCATATAATATTAACAGATATGTTTCGAAAGCAGTATACACCAAATACTTCCTTACATATATATAGAAACATAACACGATTTTACATTTTTTTTATTAATATTAAGAAAAGTTTGAAGATACCAAACGGGCAATCAGTCGGGAAGCCAGTGACGCAGGAGAGTTCCATCTAAATACAAAGTTACGTGACTTCGCGTCATTTTTGATGAAAAATGACGTTCAACCCTTCGGTTAAAATACGTCGGTTTACAATAAATACGTACGCTTGAAATCAATTAAAATATACGAATATGTCTATGGATAAATAGAAATGTATTGCATCACTTCAGTTTTTATTTATATAGTGCACAAACATCGAATTTTGCTACTTGAAGTGGACTCATTTTCAAAACAAATGTCGAGGTGGTTCTATTTAAGTCAGAACATTAATTAAAACAATATGATGGCTTTCTGTAACATCCATTGCCTGTGGAAATCATCTAAGATCATTGTCATACCGAAAACTAGTGCCAATGTCTTGTGGGATGCAATTGTGTCACTTGGTTCTACACCCACCTTGATCGATCGACCATTTGCCAAACATCGAAATTCATTGTCTTTCGGAACACATCGGTGGTGTTTCTTAACATCAACAATAAACGACAAACAAGCGTAGATCCGAAAGAGGATAAATCATTTGGGAAACGGGGGGGGGGGTATATTTTTATGTCTTTTTTTTATTTTCTTGTATTAATACCGTATTTTTCACTTTAATTGAATCATTTTTATTCCAATATTGTTTTAAACAATGTGCATTTTGTAAATTAGACTGGGGAATTACTATTTATCATCACTTAAATTTAAAAAAAAATCATCTATGATACCAGATTTGTTGAGAGAAAGCACAGGGGTTGTACAACAAAATTAATAATTTCAATTTAATTTAATTTCAATACAACAGGTACCAGATTATATGAAATTAGCATGTAAACATAAATTAGGAAAAAATATGAAAATATTAAGAAAAAAAACATGTAAAAAAATGAATGAATTTTTAAAAATCTAAAAAAAAAATGAAACCTTGAGACAAAAAGGGGCATAAAATATTGTATTCAGATATCATATACCTTCCTATTACATCAAGGCAAACTATAAAAAAATCAGTGTAAGCAAATATTTTTCTTGTAATTTGGAACTTTTATTATCTGAATGAAAGCTACCAAGTTTCACGTTTATCTCACAATGTAAATAACAATGTATTTGGAATATTCATGTGTTTGACACAACTACAAACTAGCTTTTATAACATATACAGGGGGTTAGGTTGTAATAATTCTTTCACCAGGACAGTCACAAAATTACCAGCATTTACAAATATGGGTACTTAGTTTGCAACTTAGGTTGCAATAATTTTCCCCCCATAACAATCACAAACAGAATGACTAGCAATCACATAAAAAGACACACACAAAATGATTAGCATTCACATAAAAGACACATACAGAATGACTTGCATTCACATGAAGGGACAAACCAAAATTTCAAATTTCACCAAGTAAATAAAATGACTAGAATGAATAGGTTTACTGTTGGCAAAATAATCAAGTACATGTATTGGTTAATATTGTTTTAAATTGAAGTTTTAAAAAAAAACTATTTTATTTGATCCAATGACTGGATAAAAGTTAATAAAGGGGCAAATTTAGAAAAATTCTTTTCTGTAAAAGAAGATTTATCAAATTCAGCATTGTAATTCATAGATAAAAGAGAATTATATTTCTCATATACAACATGCAACAGAAGTACCTTTTCATCCAAAAATAACAAAAAGCCTGAATAACAAATTCAACAACATGTTGAAGTGTATACAGGCGGTTAAGTTGTAATAATTCTTTCACCAGGACATTCACAAAACTTTTTCAACAACTTGGTTCTTGTTCAAAATATCTAAAAGAAATTGAAAAGTTTGAGATCTTGTTTCAGCTCTACTTTCTGACCTAGAAAATGTGTTACACCTGTTATAACAATATGTAGGACAATATAATTTATCTTTTGGGCCAAATTCTTTACAGAAATTTTATTCATTCTTGAAATATTTAAGAACAAGTCCTGGTTTTCAATTGAAATAAACCTTTTGACTTTCAGATGAAGTTTTACAAATTACACAATCAAAAAATTATTTTCTGAATGACTAAATATAACATTATAATGTTTATGACACAAGGTGTCTTGAAAACTCTTATCCTTGTCTAAAAATTTGTCAGTTATACAAATATCAAATACTGTTTGAAAATATAATGTTTCAATAGTAGTGTCATGTCCACTCTTTTTTTTCATAAATCAAAATGGTTTAAAAAAAACAGTTTTTTTCATCTTCAACACTCTTACTTCCATTAGGAAATACATTTATTGTACCTTTCTATTAACTGGCTTATCATTTCCAAGCAGACTATTTTCAGTGGACAGGGACGTAGCTGAGGCTTAATAGTGTGCACGCCATAATTACTTTCGACGAGATGCAAAATGGTGAGATCTGGGGCCATTCCAGGGTTTCATATAACATAGAATCAAGTACAATTTTAATGACTTTGATAGACAAAAATATCCTAAAATTGTCAACAATCTGCCCTTCGTGTCTTAACAGATACGAACACCTCCATTGCTTTGTACAAGTTCTCTTCAAAATCTCGGTGAATATGCATCAATCCTAGGGAAGATAGCCTGTCATTCTTCATATTCGAACTAACACAAGTTTTCAAACGTCTCAGTACACTAAGTGACATCTCAGCAGTGGCGCTTGCTACTGGCATGCTTAACAAAACACATAACATTGTATCCATAGAAGGATAGAGAACTGAATTTACAGAATCTAGGATGGTAAAAAGCAGGGCATATGAGAGGAGGGTTCAGTCGGTACATCGGTACGGGGCCCGGAAATCCACGAAAGGGCCCGTGAATCTCTGAGGGGCCCCACAGCCTTAGCCATTGACGTTTTATTTTAATTTTTTCATTATTTTTTGGTATTTTCAACTCAAATTCACAGTTTTGAGAGAGGTTTCAGCCTGTTCTCAGACCCGAAAGCAGTATTGTTCCGCCTTGCAAAATTTCTCTTGGAGGCCCTGTTGCAGGTACATCGTCATAATTCTTTTTCACAACATATAATAAAATGAAAAAAAAAAGTATCATATCGTCGGAAAAGTTCCAAAAATTCAATAGAAAAATCGTAGAAATAGGCAAATTCGATATCCCTAACACACATATATATGACCGCTCACTTTCCTGACTTAGTACAGGTACTTCAGTAAAAAGTGACGAGGTAAAACTAGTTGGATTATAACTTGCCATTGTCTTAAGAAATACCAATATAGCCACATCTCCTCTGAACTGTCGATCGAGAAAAAAAACATAATATGCTAGACAGGTAACACGTGCATCATACTTGATAAATTCGCAATTAATATTTCGAATGTACAATAGCGACTTCCGCCCAACATGAAAACAGGACAGATTGATGTACTTGAAAAATCATCCCACCCCTCCCCCAACGTATGAAATATAGAAATAGCCTTATGTGATTTAAATAGGTACTAACTGCATTACATGTAAAACGCATGATGCTGTTTGATAAAGACCTTTAGTTAGAACAGGAAAAATGAACATCTGCATGAAATAGTATTGTAATTAAAGATCATGAATGTGATTTAGAATTTGAAAGAATTTCAGTGTTTATTATAAATAAGGTTGAAACAAGTCACATTTTGATATCAATTCGGTTGTATTTCACTTTTTTGACAATTTCAATTACGTAAGACGGACCGCAACCAGGACCTAATGAATACCTGAATGAAATAGTGTTGTAATTAAAAACCAAGTACGTGAAATATAACACTGAAGGGATTTCAATAAGAATACAAAAAAGTATTATTATTATAAATTCAATATCCTAATTTTTTATGACATGACGATGTGCACGCCATGGCGTGACAACATATATGCAGCTACGGCTCTGGTGGACATAGAATACAAAGTTTGAACTTAATTTTGCATTTCTTACAAATACAATACAGAAATGTTAAATTTCTTTTTACAAACAAAATTCAGGAGCATCTGAAACTTTCTGAATTAAATGAATGTATCAGTTAGAGGAGATATCCTGTCCACAATTATACCCAAAGGGCCTGCATTTGTTTGATGATGTACTTTTAAATAATTGGAATGCTGGCCAATTTTTTTAATTCATGAATTTTTTTAGAAGAAAAAAAACATATTTTATATTAATTTTCAAACCTGTATGAATATTCATGTTCTAATCTCAAAACTTGGTACTTTATATAATTTCGCTAAAGATAAATTATGTGACAGTTTTATGAGTTTCTGGAATAAAAATAAACAAGATATTTTGAAAGGTAACAACAGTAAGCTTGATACTTATTTTTCTCTTAAAAATACACTCAGATAAATTATTTTAAAACCCGCCAATCTTTATGCAAGTTGAGAATCAGCACTCATTCTCTGAGAATTGAAAAGGTTCGATACAGCGTAAATACTGCTAATGTGGCGTTAAACACAAATCAATCGATGGAGTGTTTACAAAATGGACACATTTAATGACATATATTTTTATTTTAGATAAATATATCTGTAATTGTACAGATAAACGTGGTGACTGTAAAACTATAGATAAAAGACCGGAAGATGTCAAGGTAATGTCTTATTGTAGGAATACATATACCACCATAAGAAAAGTTTTAAAATATCAAAGAGGTAAACCATATATCGAAGAAGGACAGACAATACAATGACCAAAAAGACAGAAAAGGACAAGGAAGGATTTAATATACCTAAGATGTAATCAGAAACCATATATTGAAGACTGACAGACAATACAATGACCAAAAAGACAACAAAGGGCAAGGAAGGATTTAATATACCTAAGATGTCATCAGAAACCATATATTGAAGACTGACAGACAATACAATGACCAAAAAGACAACAAAGGACAAGGAAGGATTTAATATACCTAAGATGTCATCAGAAACCATACATTGAAGAAGGACAGACGATACAATGACCAAAGAGACAAGAAAAGCTTTAATATACCTAAGATGTAAGCACAAACCATATATTGAAGACGGACAGACAATACAATGACCAAAAAGACAACAAAGGACAAGGAAGGATTTAATATACCTAAGATGTAATCAGAAACCATACAATGAAAAAGGACAGACAATACAATGACCAAAAACACAAAAAAAGGACTAGAAAAGCTTTAATATACCTAAGATGTAATCAGAAACCATACATTGATGAAGGACAGACAATACAATGACCAAAAAGACAAAAAAAAGGACAAGAAAAGCTTTAATATACCTAAGATGTAATCAGAAACCATACATTGAAGTAGGACAAACAATACAATGGCCAAAAGAAAAGAACAATATGATAAACAACGATCTACAAAACAACACACGGAAAACTAAAGATCGAGCAACATGAACACTACTAATAACCAGAGATGAACTCATGTGCTCCGGAAGGATAAGCATTTCCTGTTCCACTGGTGGCACTCGTCTTGTTACAACCAGTGACAAGTCATGGATGAGGAAAGGACCGGATAGTGATTGCGACATACAAGAAGATCCGTGGTCATTTATGACACGGATTTTCAGTAACGGTAAACCAAGTCATGTTGGCGACTTCAATTTAAGGACTATGAACCCTTGGTTCTGTAGCTTTCTTGTTAGCAGTAACCTACTATCAAGTAAATTATGATCGGAACCACAAACTCTAGCATATCGGATCAATGGAGAGAGATCTACCCATATAATAGGTGATGCTGGAATGTTGCTACATATAAATGACAAGTTCAGAATGGAAATATTGAAATCATTTGTTGCAAAGTTTCGTTCTTAACAAAAACGTACATGCATATATCTAATTAAATGCACACGAGGCGTCTCCTGAAAAATCTTCATCAAATTCCAGGTGTAGATTAAGGCATGAAACAGACCTATCTGTACCTGTGATATCCTTAATATTATGCTGAATGAGATAGATACGATTAATAATATCTCCAATTTTGGAATTATTTAGTAAAGGACATCATCTATATAACGACTCTGATTATTGGCACCGATTGTTTAGTTAGTTATAAATCCAACTACCATAAGATGGCGGACACGACGGCCCCTATACACAATTGCTGCTCATAGGAATAGCAACTGTCTGTTGAAACAACAAATATTCGAGCCTTTTAATGATATCAGTTTCGGAGAACGTTTTGGTAGATTCAAAGTGTTTTTTGTTTAGTTTTTTTGTTGTTTTTCTTTACGAAATAAGATTTTTCCATTCCTTTGACAAAGTATTTGTATCTACGATGACCATTTTGTTTTAAGAAACAATGTTGGGCTAATTATTTTAATATGTCTTAGCTTTTAGAAGAGAATAGTTGGTAGATGGTCGATAAGTAAAATATTTTAATAATATTGCATGAGGACAGAGACCTTGACCTTTCATAATCCACATCTGATTCAGACCACCTCTTGAATAGTTAGTGTCACAGTAACGCTTAAGCCCGGTCTTGACTGTCAATGGAATCGATGGTAATACTTTGGAAAGAGGTTTAGTGGACCATTTGGTAGACCACTTTCGTAAGTGTAGTTAGACCAAATGGACAATTAGAAGCCGTAAATCATATCTTTGATAAGTTGAATTAGCCGATAGCAATTTTATTATTTTCGTGGAATCAACTTGTTGCTAAAATGTATTAACATTCATTAAATACTCAATAAACCCCTGTTAAAATCTCACTAACCCATTAAAGCCCCTATTAAAATTTATAATAACATTATTAATGGATTCAGAGTATTATGTTTCTGTTGTAAAATGAAAGTAAAAGTCGCTTACCTTCTAAACAAAAGAACATTATGCATGAATTTTCAATTATCAAATAATGGTCCGGTTTTCTCTTACGTTTATTTGTCCTATGTTTTTTGTACCCAATATTACCAGTGTCTCTGGATTGTCCATTCTTGATTGTCCCTTCGGTTTTCTCTTATGTTTATTTGTCCTGTGTCTTGTATATTCAATGTTGGCAGTGTCTCTAGATTGTCCATTCTTGATAGCACCTTCGGTTTTCTCTTATGTTTATTTGTTCCTCGTCTTTTGTACCCAATGTTACCAGTGTCTCTGGATTGTCCATTCTTGATAGTACCTTCGGTTTTCTCTAACGTTTATTTGTCCTGTGTTTTTTGTATCCAATGTTGCCTGTTTGTCTAGATTGTACATTCTTGTTTTTTTTTCTCTCACGTTTATTGCATGAGGAAATGTTTCAGTTTTTAACACATGACTGTTTATTTCGATTCTAACTTCAGGTTCCTCAAGATCGTATGATATTTCCGAGATTCAATTTATATGACGTGGAACCCGATTGGCGACAAAAGGCTGTAATTTTTAAGGAACCAACAGAAAATAGAAAACGTACGTATAATTTAGTTTAATTGCATTAAAATAAAATAAAAAAAACCCAGTATGGCTGCAATATTACAAAAAACTTAGAATTAAGACAGATAAATCAAATGAACCGAATATTAAGTCAAGCGAAGAGTTTGAAGATACCAAAGGGGTGATCAGAATCCGTATATCGAAGAACAGAAAACTAAATGGCCAAAAGAAAAAGTGCAAAAGGACAATCAACGATCTACAACACATACATATAAAACTAAAGATCGAGTAACACGAACCCTACTATAAACTCTGGTGTTCCGGAAGGGTAAGCAGTTCCTGCTCCACTAGTGGCACCCGTCCTTTTGGCCGCATCATTACACTAAGATGGGATGATTGTGCTGATATATAACTAGTTTAGCCCCGCCACTTTTCATTAAAATGCCTGCACTGAACCACGAGTGTACATTTGTATGGGTGTAAAGTATATCGAATTTGAATCTTGCGCTACTAGTGGCACCCGTTCAATTATTCTTGTCAAATATCCGGTGGAAAGTCATGATAATGAGAGATCAGGATTGTAATTACGACAAAAGGATATGTGATACAGGCATTCTGTAATCGGTTGCAGGTATGAGTGGGAGGTGGTTGCTAAACGTCCATACTTTTCAGGCATATCATGGCGAGAATAAGTAATATTTCGATGACATGATGATGATATTGACTTTAGGGCAAAACCCTTAGCCGGACGTTTACACTGCCCGCGCACCAGAACAATTCACGGTTAGACATGTCGCTCCACTAGAGCACATTATGTTGATTCAAAATCAATCAGTTTGTGCTCTGACTCCTCAATGTTGATTGCTTAGCAGAGAAGTAATTAATACTAATTTTATTGTCTTTGGCTTAATAAAATAACTTTGTGTCGTAGACCTTGCGCTTGGCAATCGATACACTTTGACCTTGTTTCTATAACAACTTATATATAATGTACACTACGATATACCTGAAATAGTGTAATAGTTGGCGTTAAACACCAATCAATCAATCAATCAATCAATCTATATAATGTAATTATTGATACATGTATAATAATTGATGACATTTTAATTGGATTTTTTATTTTAATGGAATTCGATTAGATTTATTTTGCATACGAAAATATGATATACAAAATATAAATTATGATAATATAATAGTATGAGAAATAATGCCAATAAATATGGAAAACACTCTACGAAACCTAGGTAACATTTACAAATTCTCTGATTTACAAGGGGCCGTCATGGTTGTTATCGTATGGTAGTTGGATTTACAACTACTTATACAATCAGTACCTATCACCACTAAAGCTGTGAGTTCGAACCCTGTTCGTGGTGAGGTGTACTCGATACAACATTATGTGATGTCACTGACTTGCGACAGGTCGGTGATTTTCTCCGGGTTTTCCGGTTTCATCTTCTTCTTCTTTCAATAAATGCACCCCTCTTTCCAGAGTATTGTCGCATACACGAATAAAAATATGGAAAGTGGCGTTAAACACCATTAACCTAAATCCTGATTTACAACAACATTACACAACATCAAGTACAAAAGGTATTATAATAAAAATTTATACATAAGGGAAAACTTTGTGGACCTCTATGACAAGACAATTTAAACATTGATGGTCTATTAATCTACGGGAATCAACAAAACAAACAATCACGTCTCACCTCAACTCACTGATTACAAAATAAAGGTCAGGTCGTCGATGGAGACAGGCACAAAAATGTGGCGGGGTTAAGCAGATACATGTGATCGCAACCATTTAGTATATGTTTTAAGTTATTGTTTATTCTTGTAGGTCACATGACCATTGGAATAGTGACAGCTAAGAGACCTAATTCTGTTACTTATCTTTACGACACATTAGATTCTCTTTTACAAAGCGCCGCGAAAGAAGAGAAAAAAGATATTTATATAATAATTTTACTTGCCGACTTCAATGATGATTGGAGGAGAAATGTAACCAGTAAAATTAAAGAACTATATTCTGATGATGTTCAGGAAGGGACTATTCAAGTACTTCAAAGTTTTTCATGGATGTATCCGAAGCTTGACAATCTTACCCATCACTACTGGGGACACCCGGAATCTCAAGTAAAATGGAAGGCAAAACAAAACATAGATTTTGCCTTTTTATGGTTGTACGTCTACAAAGAAAATATGACCCAGTTTTACTTACATCTTGAAGATGATGTCACAACAGTAAAAGGTTATATCAAATATATAAAAGACTTTATTCAAGAACAAAAAGACAGATGGGTATGTTTGGAATTCTCAGAATTGGGAATGATTGCAAAGTTATATCACACCTATGATTTGGAATCATTAGCTAAAATTGTTACGTTGTTTTACGAAGAACAACCAGCAGACTTTACATATTTGAAGTTTAATCCTATTATGTTACAATTTGGTCAAATTATAAGAAAACCTACTCTTTTCCAACATAATGGCTTAAAATCATCTCTGCCAGGTAAAATTCAGCCATTGAAGGATAGGTATTCTATGCAAGATCTCCCCCAGAAGACATTAATGGGAGACAATCCACCGGCAAAATTTGAAACTAATATTGTCATCAATGCCGCATACACTCCAGAAAGTGCTTATGCAGCTGGGTCTGGACACTGTTGGTCATCATCGGCGCCCAGAAAGGGAGACTATGTTAGAATAAAGTTTAAATCACCACAAGTGATTAGCAGAATAATTATTGTGAGCGGTTTGGACAAATTTCCAACAGACATATTTTACGATGCCATCGTAGAGACGAGCTCTACGTTGGATAAAGCAAACATTTGTAAAGAATATGAATTAAAGGGGACATTTATCAATGGAACGGCAGATATCAGTAATCTTGCTACCATAGCTAACAAGACTCTAACATATTGCATTCAAATTCGTCTTGTGAAAAACAACCCATTTTGGGTTTTAATTCAAGAAATTGCCGTTTTCCTTCTACGATAAGCAATATTTAGCAAACCAGTTTCATCTGGAAGAGATTAAATTATGTTCCAATTCATATCATATCAGTAGCATTGTTTTTTAGTCGCTATAAAAAGTTAATAATGTATTAGTCTTTTCTCTTTTAGACATTTCTCCAATCTGGAACAATTGACTTCTTTACTTTCCATGTTAGTTGGTTAACTCTTTTAACTTTACCTTATTGTTTAGCAACTGACTGCTTTACTTTCCATGTTAGTTGGTTAACTCTTTTAACTTTACCTTATTGTTTAGCAACTGTTTGCTTTACTTTCCATGTTAGTTGGTTAACTCTTTTAACTTTACCTTGTTGTTTTGCAACTGCCTGCCTTACTTTCCATGTTAGTTGGTTAACTCTTTTAACTTTATCTTATTGTTTTGCAACTG
>MJUT01001373.1:996070-1010779 GCA_002080005.1 Gigantidas platifrons | reverse complement strand
GCCTAATGACAATGATCTACACAACACCACACAGAAAACTAATGATTGAGTAGCATGAACCCCAATAGCCAAATAACAATGATCAACACAACACCACACAGAAAACTAATGACTGAGTAGCATGAACCCCAATAGCCTAATAACAATGATCAACACAACACCACACAGAAAACTAATGATTGAGCAGCATGAACCCCAATAGCCTAATGAAAAAGGACTACAGCACAAACAATTATCTATAAACGATATACAGAAAACTAGATAATGAGCACCACTCAGGGGCAGATCCAGGACATCAAGTTAGGGGAGGTGCACTTAAAATAATCGCGCCAAGCGAGCGAGGCGTGAAAATTTTTGGGGTATTTCGTGTGAAAAATCACGATTTGACGCAAAATTTTTTTTTTTTTTTTCAAATTTTAGGGGGGGGGGTGCAACCCCTGCCACTAAAACAAAGGTTGAACTCACGTGCCTCGAAAGGGTTAGCAGTTCCTGTTCCATTAGTTACATCCGTCGTGCAGTTGTGGACACGCTTTGTACCGAGTCATGTAAGGAATATTCCCACCATGCTTAGCAATTTCATCACAAAATTGTGTCTGAAATGATGAGCTTTAAAATTTCAGTTACTGAGAAAGAATAATTTTCACGAATTTATTGTCCTCGTGACGACAGCGAAAATAACACCGACAAATGTTTGTGCCTGTCCCATACCTAGGCCTTTATTTCCAACGTTATATGTTCTGTTTCTTTTGGGTTCAATGAGTTTTGATGTAAGGTAATAGTTCCTTTTGTGGATATTGGTAGAATTGATGACCATCACTGTTTAAACTTTCTTTTCATATTTATACAGTAGTAGCTATCTATGGTGAATGTCTGATACAAGGACCATCCTATTCAATCAGCTTGGTTTAATTTTGGTTTTTGACTTCAGATTTTAGATATTTATCATTTTCGTTAATAATAGGTATCTGGGAAATAAAAATCTTTATACCAAATAACATCACAACAAAGTTAGCATGTGCAGCATTTATCAAGACATAAAGAGTATCTTCAACTGCAGGCTAGGGGTCATAAGTTGTACTCATTGTTGAAGACCCTGCTGTGAGTGAAATGTGGAACAGCATTAAATCCATTATTCATTTACTTACATCTGTTTCTAAGTGTAAATTTGGGTAGTATATAATATTCATTAATGTCCTGTCTTATTACAAGTTGTTTCTTTACTTTAATTTGTGTCTGAATGTAATATTGGATTTCTAATTAAAGGACCAGCTTATATTGAATCATTAAATCAGCTTGGTTTAAACTGAGTTTGTTGACTTCAAATTTTAGATGAGTTTTTTTTTTTCAAAACAAGCTTAAATTCAGGAACGATTCTGACTAGAAAATAAAATTACTGACAATCACTGAAAAATAGTTGAAACCATCCTTCCAAAAGAACCATTTGGGCTATTTGTATCTTTCTGGAAATTTTCTATCAGAGGAAAGTAGCAAAAATAGGAGAAAAATCATTCCAGCAATTATCATAAATGTAAAAGAAACGCTGCCCTAACTAAGGCTATAGGAACAGCAGTAGTTCATAACCACCTATGCTAACTGTATAAATGGAGATCTCCTTTAGCTCAGTTAATAGAGCGGTGGCTTGTGGTTTACAATGTGAGAGTTCTGGGGATCGAATCCTATCGGGGACATTGCATTTTTCAGAGGTAAAACATGCTCTAGTGTTACATAAATAACAACACACCTACACAGGGCAATGCTCAAGTCAACTCAGCAATTTATTGAGTGTTTTATTTTTATTTGTCAGATACAAACATGATATTTATAACCAAGAAACCAAATGATGAAATAACAAACTTTGTAATGAGCTGGTGACTTCTATATATGATAAACATCAAGCCTTAATGAAGTGTGGAGTCTTGTCACATGACATACCTTAAAGACAGCTACTGTCACATGACATACTCCAAAGTCAGTTATTGTCACATGACATACCTCAGTCAGTTACTGTCACATGACATACTTCAAAGTCAGTTATTGTCACATAACATACTTTAAAGTCAGTTACTGTCACATGACATATCGTAAAGACAGTTAGTCACATGACATACCTTAAAAAGTCAGTTCTTGTCACATCACATGCCGCAGTCAGTTACTGTCACATGATATAACTCAGTCAACTATTGTCACATGACATACAAAGTTGGTTATAAAACAGCTCCAGAATAATTACAAAATAACAATTTTCAAGACCTTAAAACAATATTAAAACCAACTTCATATATTATTATTTCTAACATTCATTGAACAGTTTGTTTAAAAAAAAAGAATTCTGAATACAAATATAGACAGAATTTGTATGTAAAAAATAGCTTACAAATTACTTCCAAAATTTGACAAGTACTGCAAAATACCACCTCTTTTGTAAAACCAATATAACATTACAACATTATTCTATATTAGTAAATTCTTTAGTATAGATTTCTACCAAAATTATATTTTAAAATAAAAAGACTTATTCACCGCCTCAGATTTAATATTCACCACAGTAAATGTCACGTGTTACTATTTTTGGAGCATGGATTTTTTTTATTGATGTAAACAATAATGTACCACTACGTCAGGACAGTGGACAAGAATACCACTATTTACTCAAAATATAGAATAAAACAATTACTGTCTTTTGATTCTGTAAATGTGTGGATTAATTGACTTTTGAAAAAAATGATATTCAGCCTTTCGGGCTCAGTGAATATAATTTTTTTCAAAAGTCAATAAATCCACACATTTACCTCATCAAAAGACAGTAATTGTATAATATTCTCATCATGTTCAAACCAGCTTAATGACTTACTGAACTAAATGGAAAATGTGTGGCTTTTCTAAATCATTATAATTGAAGTTTTCCCTTAAAAAACAAATACTCAAACCTGTTTTAACCCTAAATCTGTAAACCAAACCTCAATTGGAGTCTTTTTTAAACTTAACCTGTTTTATTTGGACACAGGAATCGACATAAAACCTGAGTTTTCAAGGTAATTATGTTTTTAACATTCCATAGAAGTCTAATGTTAAACATCAGCATCAAAATAATCAAAAATCTTATACAGTGTGATCTGTCTAAACCAAACCTGTAATAATTCAGAATCTTATATAAACCAAACTTTAAATAAAAAAGTCCCAATGTAGGAAATCTTTGTTAATTTGACCTGTATAATCTTCAAACCTGTCTATTTTGAACACAGAAGTTGGTACCAAGGAGGTTTGGTTTAGATTAGTTTCACTATATATACAAAATAATTTCACACACCAGTATTGCACTAGGGCTGATCTTTTAAAAAGGAGTTCCCTGTTCACTTTTGCACAGGTTTCTACATGTAGATTGAAACAATTCTTCTTCATCTCGAGATATCAGCAACATAAATTAAAACATATTCCATAACAACCAACTTTAATTCAACAGAAGTAAACTGTAAAGATGTTCAATTTCTATGAAATGGTTCAAAATATTTCGACAGAAATTTCATTACATCTCAACATTTCATTTTTAACAGAAATCTCGTCACATCTCAACATTTCATTTTAACATAAATCTGATCACATCTCAACATTGCATTTCGATAGACATCTCATCACATTTTCAATTTCTATTTCAACATAAGCCTATTCACATCTTAAACTTACAAGTTCTTTTTTTAAATAAAATACTGCACATACATAGTTATTTCAAAATATAATGTTAAATGTGCAAATGAAAAAATAAAAATGTACCCGTAAATAATAAATAGAGAAAGGGCTTCATACCAGTAAAAGTGAGTTTTAACAGTCAACTTTTTCCTTGTAGTTCGCTTCTAACTGTACACCTGCTTCAAAATATCTGGTGTATCTTTTTCAAGGCTGTTTGTTTGCTTGATGGTGTTTAATGCCACTTTCAACAATATTTCAGGTATATTGTGGCGGTCAGTTTTATTGGTGGCGTAAACCAGAGAACACAGATAAAATCACTGACCTGTCGCAAGTCACTGACAAGCTTAATCACATGTTTACACCTCGCCCTGATTGAGATTCGAACTCACAACATAAGTGGTGATAGGAACTAATTGCAAAGGTAGCTGTAAACCCAACTACCATATGATCACGGCCACGATGGCCCCCTCTTTTTAAAGGTAAAAACAAGCTATATATTAGTACAGATATTGGCGTTAGAAACAGGACATGTTAACAGATAAAATGACGCACAGCCACAGTCTGCAGTCACATAAAACAAATTAAAAGCATTGAAACATGAAAATGTCTTGTCTATTCATGGATGGAAGAAAAAAAAAAGATGTAAATTTTAGGTGATGTGAAATTCAAGATCTATAAAGTTTGTGAGAGAGCTACTTGTAGCCATTGGCTCTTGGTAATCCTTGTTAAATAATTAAAGAATTAAATTAAAGTTTGCAGGCAGTGAAAATAGGCAAAGGTAATACAAAAGCCCCCCCTCTTATATGCCAACCCCTCCTGTTATTGACTAGTCCCCCTGTTATAATGCCATCCCTACTGTAATTGACTAGTCCCCCTGTTATAATGCCATCCCTACTGTAATTGACTAGTCCCCCTGTTATAATGCCATCCCTACTGTAATTGACTAGTCCCCCTGTTATAATGCCATCCCTACTGTAATACATTACCCCCTCTGATAAAGACACTCACTTCTGCAATGAAAAAGTGGCTAAAAGAGAGGTGGTTTCTCTTGAAGGGTAGAACTAAAATAGCATTTTACTATCTCAGTGCATCTGAAATCTGGCCAGGGCTCTCCACACATAGTAAAAACAGGGCGACTTGACTTCTCTCTCAGTGGACTTAAGGGCGAAGTGAGGGAAAATCTGGGAGACTTCCGAAAATCGATCCCGATTTTAATGTTTCTTTCCCCACTACCACATGTTCCCCTACCTTTCACAAAACGAACGTGTGCTGCACAACGATCTTAAAAAGGATGCAATTAACGAGTTTGGAATAAAATATTGAACATCAAACCCTGTATGGGTCATATTTCAGGAACATGGGAGGTTCTTTTACGTGAATATTGAAGAATAAGTATGATTATCGAAAATTTATAGGCGACGTCTCAAAATAACAGGGCGACTGAAATTTCGCTTTGGAGCGACTTCAGAGCCAGGAAGGCGACTTTGTTGCCCAAGTCGCCTGGTTTGGTGAGCCCTGCTGGCCTGATAATATGGGTGGCCTTTGATGAAGTGGTCTTATAAGAGTGGGAATATCATATACTAACATTGATATGAAACATGGACACTTTGATACAATAAAACATATAGAGGATCTAGTAGATAAATAAGAACAGACCTTGCGGTCATCAAGCTTTTGAGATAGATTTCCATACTCGTACTACAAAATCATCCAATCAGAATATTGTATTAATTAATTATCAGGGATGATTATGGTTCGAAAATAAAATAACTGAAAATCAATGAAAAATAGCTGAAACCATCTACATCCCTTTTCAAAATGGTCCAAATGTCCTGCTACTTTCAGATTTTTTTTCCTGTCGAAAACAGCTGAAATCAATTAAATAACTAAAAAACAATCACTCTTAAAATAAAATGCTTTGATGGATTGTTTTTCTAGTACGA
This sequence comes from Gigantidas platifrons, assembly GCA_002080005.1. Classification (NCBI taxonomy): domain Eukaryota; kingdom Metazoa; phylum Mollusca; class Bivalvia; order Mytilida; family Modiolidae; genus Gigantidas; species Gigantidas platifrons. The sequence goes on along the minus strand of MJUT01001373.1, from coordinate 1,005,152 downwards.
GTACAAACTAACACTCCAATGCTTTAAGACCGTAAGATCTTATCACACAAACTTATTAACAGTTAATGCGTTAAAGTGACGCTTAACTGAGACTAAAAGCACTGATACAAGAATAAATATGTATAAAACAGTAGGACGGAATTAAATGTCTAGAAAAAATAAAAATAAATATTTTCCATGTCTACATAAAAATAAAATGCACAATAGAAATTGGTTAGGCACAAACGTCATAGTTGATTTAAATATATGATATGTACTGTTCAAGATTAAGTTTTACTGCCTATAAATAAATATAGAGTAGCGTCAGATATGACAATTGAGACAGACATTATCACTAGTATCACAGCGAGTCCGATAAAAGGTGTGATGAAATACTAGTGATAATGTTTGTCGAGATCTTCAAAACTGACGTTTTTGCTTTTATCATTACCGACATAAGTATCAAATTCATTCCCTCGTTAGCGAAAATATACATCAGTAATATCAACACAAAACTGCTTGTAGCCATCGGCTGTAGGCATTCCTCGCTAAATAAATAAAGAACTCATCTCAGTAATATCAAAGAAAACTGCTTTTAGCCATGAGCTGTTGGAAATTGTTGTTAAATAAATAAAGAATTAAATTAAAAATGCATAAATTATGGCTAATAAGGCATATCTGTGGACACTATAAAAATAATCATGTGAATTTATAGTCTTAATGTGACAAAATTGAGCATAATTTGCATGATAATAAAATTTGTCATTTTAGATCACCAAAATTTTTAAGCAGTACAAAAGCATAATACCGAATTTCACATAATGAATAAATCACTAATTACATAAAGAAAACCAATTTACCTTACTACTTACTAATCACAGAGTTTCAAAACTTTTTTTCATTTGAAATATAAACAAAATTTCATTTTGTATATCACGCTGTGAGAGATCGGAAAAAAAAACCCACCCACATTATGGTTTATGAACTTTTACAATCAATCAGATTGTTCTTAGCAAGCAAAGCTGTTCAATTTTTAATTATAACCCTTTAATATTTAAATACACACCATATTCATTGGACGGTAACATAGGGTTACTCTCATGTGAACCATCATATGGTATCTTCAGATCTCCCACGCCAGGATTTATCTGTTATGTAAGAGATGTGATTTTAATTAGATTGATCTGTAAATTGCATTGAGACAGAACAATAATTTTCCATCAAGTTTTTAGAAAATATTCCTAGATAGTTGAGTGTGTGAGTGAGCGAGTAATTGTTGTTTAGTGCCAACTCAGCAATTTTTCAGTTAGAAAGTTGATATAATTACCTAAAAAGAAGATATAGATTCTCCTTCAGTTGCCTGTGGGTTACGATATTTCTCCACTCAAGAGAGTTTAATTTAAAATCTTAACTACAAGCCGTCAGGCGAGTGGTTAAAATTTTAAATTTAACACTTGAGAGTGGAGAAATATCGTAACCCACATGGGCAACTGAAGGAGAATTTGTTTCTCCCATTATTCAACGCAAACTTTATTTATTTTTCTAGCCAATTACCGGTTTCACAACATGCGGGGAAAGGCACGACACATTTTAATCCTCTAGAGGATTACCGATTTTTCCACCACTGGTTCAGCGAGGTTAAAACGCCGTAATAATGGGAGAAATATGAGTAACCTGTATTAGTAATATTCTGGGTGTAAAATGTAGTTATGAGTGCATATGAATAGTCTAAAAACTAAAATGACGACAATAAGCCGAGACATTGAACCATTGATGGTTTTTCATAACAAACAAAACAAAAAACGAAGTTGATCAGATCTTTTACTCAAGTTTAACAATAAATATTGAGATTACTGTATGTTTTTCCGCACAATAGATCAAGCCCACTGTTAGCCAATAGAGCCCTACAGTCCAGAACATACAGTGAACTTGTCTAGTTAACATGGTAACAATGCAATAAATAAACAAAAATAATGTATTCATTAACAATCAGACACTGTAATAAAAATATAATTTCAGAATAAACAACATGCTTTTTCGTCATTCTTCATTTTAACAAACAATTTTCAATATTTATAAAATATTACACTAGTGCACAGTAATCTCAGAATTGTGGAATCATTCGTAAAAAAAATAATTCTGAACATTAGTGATTTTATTTACATATTTTCTTGAATATTCTAATAAATTTCAGAAATATCTGTTCAAAATATTTTACACTTGAATGACAAGATACTATAGAAGAAGATGAAATACAAAAGTTACTGTCATCAGCCATACATTAAATAAAATAAAAAAAGAACACTAAAGCCTTGTACAGTCTATTTAATAGTAATCATATAAAGAAATGGAAAGACACTGATGCCTCTCTGCTTCCAACAAAATTAAACAGGGGTTTAACTATATAACTGAAAATATGGTAACGTCCAACAGTGATTGGGATTAAAAAAAATTCAATGGGACTATGGCCCCCTTCCCTTCCTTGTCAATGGGACATTTTTGATATGAATGGGCCATAATGACAGAACTATGCGCCAAAATCCAGTGTGAAAAATAATGTAGAATAAAAACATTTAACAAACTTTAATACATGGATGGAGGAGATATATAAACTATCTGACAACTCACACCCTTCTGTTTGAATAAATACAGTATGATGAAGGACATACGAGCTTGAACTTTAACACCTTTTTTTTTAATTCTTGGCTTAAACCTTGATCTGGACAAAAAAATCCATCTGATACGCATGATAAACGCTGTGCAATGCATGAAAATTCCCATTTCACGTTTCCCGGGGAAAGTAAAAAAACACACGGGAAAGTGACATGCTGATCGGTATCCGATACTTCCCACCTGGAAAGTGTTATAAGTCCATTGTTGCTCGTTGTTGTACTTTGCGGTTATCAGATATATCAGTTTTTGAAACTGGTTTACGATTTATTTAAGCCTGAATTCCGTATAAAATTGTATGTACACAAGGTACCAGATATCGATGTTGATTTGCAGTTGAACTTTCACAGATCATTTTGAAATAAAAACTAAATTATAAATTAGATACAGTGATTGGGATTAAACATTTTCAATGGGACTATCTCCGTGCAGTCTTTACAGAACGGTTCGGCTGTATGTACGTCTGACTTCATCAGAAAACGAATGCGCGCATATGACGCGGAGCTTTTATGTGGAAATGCGCCATTTCGTCGGGTAATGCGACTATGGTGCAGGGCGCGTGGTAATCCCAATCACTGGTCCAAAATTGAATTTGGCCTTCCTGTAATGGTTCCTTTTTTATTTATAAACGTCAAATGATTTTCTTAAGGTGAAAGTTATTGAGCAGAAACCAAAGCAGGACAGACAGAAGTACACTGAACGGACCTACGGATATATGGATAGCGGTGGGGTATAAAAATGTGTAGATTTTACACTGTACACCATCATTTTTATGGTTTTTCATGACAACTGTGAACATGAACAAAATTATTTGTGAATTTGTCATGAAAATTATCGCTTGTAGTAAAAAATTTTGTTTTTTATCAGAAATTGTCAGTTTCAAATTTTTTTATTTATTCATTGTTTATAAAGACCCATTTCAATCATGTACACAGAGAAATTAAAATCTTAGTTTCGCATGTGTTTCAAACAACTCTACATTTTCTTTAAATGGAAAAAAAAATCATTCAAGCAAGAATCAGAAGCAAGGTTGTAGGGGGTTGAAAACTTGAAAACACTTAAAAAAATAAGGGCAACGCAAAGCATAGCGTATCCCCTCGCCTAAAAATTTGACTCAGTGACCTTGACCTTTGACCTATGACCTAGGGTTCCAGAGTCTCTTAAGGACTAAGTATGTACCAAGTTTGGTCAAAATCCATTGAAGGGCGTTAGATTCTAGAGTGTTCACAAGGATGTTACGGAAGGACGGTAGCGTTACTATATCCCTTCGCAACTTCGTTGGCGAGGGGACGATTATATCGAAATATAGCCTGGAACCCTAACCCTCCATTTCCCCTCCCCATCTCCTCTTTGCAGAAGAGCATACCATTTTGAAGATGCTTGTGAAATTTTAAGTCTAATTGTCCAATCTTTCGATAACTTTGCTGATGGACTATTAGTCCCTGGGGGTATTATCCACCCAGTAGTCAGTGTTTCTGCACTGTCATGGTTTATTAGATATATTTATTATTGAAATTTACAGTTCCTAAACAAGATGAACTGCGAGCTAATGCTCAATTATGATACCCCCGCATATATGTTCAATGAGTATAAAAACCAACCAAGTCGGCAAACAGGAAGTAGGAATGTGACAGGTCCAAAAACGCTTCCCACGATATGGGGTACCTATATGAAGCTTGTGACCCAATATCAAATATCAGATTTCTGCCATCAAATATCCATGGACGGATGGAAGGACAGACAGACGGAAGGACGGACAGAGGTAAATCAGTTTACCCCCCCCCCCTCTGGTGGAGCGGGGGTATAATAATGCAATTATTATTAAACAAAAAAGGTTCTCCTTCCTCAGGCATAGTTGACCTTGACCTTATACAATTATGGGTAGCCTGCTTAGACCCTTTGATTTCCTTGCTCCCATAGACTTTTAAATTATGTGGTTTTCCAATATCTAGACTTTTAGAAGAAGATTATTCCAGAAACGTGTCGTGCGCACTAAATTAGAAATCTACATTTTTGCGGAAGGAAAATGACAATGATCACAATAACATAAACCACTCTACATTATAAATATTTTGTGCTTTAAATATTTCATTCGTAGAAATCGCAAAAATGTAATGACAGAATGAAAACACACACACGTATTCTTCATGTTCAAAATGATGCATTCATACTTTCAAAACCTCACAACCACCGAAAATAAATATAAATATATAAAGTTACAAGCACACTGACTTTCTTTTTATCACTTGTATAGAACAAATTGTCTGTAATGTACACAATATATATTGGACGGAAACAACGTTTTTTGACATGCTTTTTTCATTGGCACTTGAACACTGCAAAAAACCTGTAAAAAAAAAAGTGTTTTATTTAATGTCAAATCAAAGCATTTTGACTGAAGATAAAAACAATATCTATACATATCGCTCTGTAAATTGACCTGTGATTAGGAAGATTGACCTTTTAACCCTGTTTGTTACTGAGAAATTGACAATTCAATATATTACATCTTCATATGAATTAAAACATTAAAACCAGTTGAATAAAAGTTTGATTAGAGAAAAAAAGCACTTACACTTTGTAAAAGGCTTATGAACAGGTAGAACTATGAGGATAGCTCACAATTGCTAATCTGTTCATGGCTTATGAACAGGTAGAACTACGAGGATAGCTCACAATTGCTAACCTGTTCATGAGCATCATAGAAATAAATTTCATATTCAGAGACAATGTATGTTAGGCCAATAAGTTTATGGTGTTTAATGCCACTTTAATTGGTGGAGGAAACCAGAGTACCCTGTGAAAACCACCAACCTGCCGTAAGTAACTGACAAACTTAATCACATAATGCTGTATCGAGTACATTTCACCATGAGCAGGATTCGAACTCACAACTTTAGTGGTGATAGGAACTGATTGCACAGATAAATGTAAATCGAACTACCATACGATCATGATCACGACAGTCCTCTCATGTTGAACATGTGACTTACATAAATCTCAGTTATCCATTACAAGGTCTCCTGACTCCATGTCATCTAAATCTGGTACCATTGACTCGATCTGCTTCTTTTTTCTTCTTTCACTTATTTCTGAAAATTTAATTTGATAATTAGATGCAACATTTAGGATGTAGATAAAATTTTCTAAGCGAGAACAATCCATTTTTTTTTTATGAGATGATGGTGATGAATCTGATATTTCTAGTTTTACAGCTCACAAAAATAATCATACAAACCTATCAAAAGCAACACGATGAGCTGTGAGCTAATGCTCCCTTATGATACCCCTGCATACAAGTTCAATGTGTATAAAAACTAACCAAGTTGGCAAACAAGGAGTAAGAATGTGATGGGTCCAAAAATGCTTCCCACGATATGGGGTACCTATATGAAGCTTGTGACCAAATATCAGATTTCTGCAATCAATAGTTGCTGAGAAAAATGCGACGAAAAATATCTTGGGTCAGACGGAAGGTATAAAAAATATTTAAATGTAAAAAGCAGCATTACAGAAAAGAAGGGATAACAATGAAAACTTACCATCATCTTCAGGTCTATTCTGAGCGGGAAGTCCTAATATGGGCATGTCATCAAATGCTCCGTTCATGGACAACATCTCTGGCTCTTTCCGTTTATGTTTAGCCATGCCGTACTGACTACCTATCAATGTCTCTGGGTTATCACTATTGTCTATATGTCCATTCTCCATCACTGTTTTACTTGTCGCTGAAACTTTCGCCTTCTTATCTTTTCTCGGTGAAGGAGCAATGTTTACTGTAAAATATATAAAACAACCATTAAATGTGGTCAAAATATCTGACATGCTTGGTGATTTAACTTCCCTTTTCCTAAATACAAATGAGAGAATATGTCCGTAGGACACAGATGCACCCGCTTCCATCTAAAGTACGGAAAACAAGGTAACGTTAAATAATGATTTGTTTAACGGAAACTTCAGCAATAGATTGGAGACCAAATAGAAGACAGTCAAATATACAGACAGAAGGGCATAGGTAAAACGTAATGCTCATGGAGTCTAGTGACAGAGGCATAAAAATGGACTCGTAGGTGTTAACTTTAGACAGATTTCACCTATTAATGTTAGATCTCTAAAACCAAACTGCAATCACACTTTTGTAGTCAATTTTTTTAGATTCATATCTCAAAATCAAGACAAAGTGCACAAATGAACCACTTCTTATTATAACCTGTGGGTCAACATTCTTGACGAAAAAGTAGCAGTTTTTAATTAGTAATTTATGGTACCCATGTTTGGCACCTTTTTTACCTGCAGAATTTGTTGGCAGTCCTTCTATCAGTCTGGCACCTTTTCCTAGCTTGTCAATCATCAATGCTATATGTTTTTTAACTTTTGTTGTATCATCAGGCATCTGTAAGGGTTGAGGGTTTAATGTCTGATCTTTAGCTGCCTTGGCCAGAGTAGTTCGTAATACATGGGTTACTGCTGCATCGACTGACTCCACCCATCCCTGAAATAAACAATTTGTTGCTCATCTCAAGCCCGTTACAAATCGGCATCAGTCATAGACGACCACAGACACACATTCCTGCTAGTTTCTGTGTATATCAACATAGAATTGAAAGTATTGCTAGTTTATTTCATCAGTTATATACTTATAAGAGAAACTTATTAACTGGACATAATATTATTTCTTAAATACGAATGAATAAAGGTTCTAGTATCCGATACGCAATTTACTAACTGTATAGTTACAGTATCAGAAATGATATGAATTATACAGATCAACTTGACGACATTATTGGCATATCATAAAAGACCCTTTCAGTTTCATTGGTGGAGGAAACCGGAGTCCTGCAGTAAGTCACTGACAAACTTTATCATATAATGTTGTATCGCCTGAGTGGGATTCGAACTCGCAACGTTAATGGTGATAGGTACTGATTGCATAGGTAGTTGTAAATTCAACTACCATACGATCACGACCAAGACAGCCCCTATTAAAAACTTACGTTATCTAAACTATCTGTAACAATAGGTGTAATGGTACTGAGTAAAACTTTGTATTCCTCGTCTGACATATTGGTCCATACTTTAATGAGGAAGTTAAATAGATGTGTAGCACTACTTAAAGAGCATGCTGCTATCTCTTGTGACGTCTTGTTGTCCTCTATTGCATCCGCTAAATGTAAAATCTGAAATAACAGACACAATTAAACAACCTATTGAAAAATATACAATGCCTAAAGGGAGGTAATTTAAGCAATGACACGATACCCATCTAAACTTAATGCCACATTGTTGTGCTGGTCCCATGCCAGGAATTGGATTTCCAATGCCATATGTCATGGTATTTCTTAATGCTCAATGATTTCATGTGAGGCATGATTGTTCGCTTAGTTGATATTGAGGAATTATTGACCATCATTGTATATACCGTTTTTAGGTACGTATAGAACGCGGTCTTAAGCTTTAAAAGGATAATTTGTAGGTGGGGTGCGTTTTATGCATAGGAGCAAGTATCAGACACTTTTTTCAGGTCATGCAGAGAGTTGCCTGTAGCATAGCTTCGAGTTCACGGACGGCAATATTCCCAATGATCGGTGAATTATTGTTCAAATAACATTAATTGTGTTCATTATATATGTGCTATTTAAAATAAAATTGTATAAAAATTACATTTATTGCTTTTTCATTGACTTTTTGAAAGGTATGTAAATATTCTCGATGTTTGTCAATAATCATACATGTACATTGGTGTCGTTGTTCGGAACTAATTGTCTATACGAATGCAGGAATAACTGTCAAATGTTTGCTATCAGAGGTGTGATATTTTACTTTTTTTCAATCTATTTTTTCCTGGGGTGAAATTACCTGTGTTTGGGTATTGAACCTTTGTTTGAATTATCGATTTTACAGCACTTCAGCAGTTGACAAGGTCAAGGACAGTATATTGTATAACAAGGTGTGAAAAGATAATTGAACTTTCTGGGACACCTGTTAATATTATATAATATATTGTAGCAGTGGCACAATATGAGTACATTTCAAAAGAAATTATAATCTCTTTGATCAGGTCTTAATTAATGTTATTACTTTTGTATTGTTTTCACTTTCTTTGAATCGATCGTAATTACTTCCTATTTCAAGCTTGACCCAAGCTTGCCTATCTTTGATCACATGAACGGTTCATTATTTGATGAATTAATACTGATTAAAGATTAAACATATCTACCTATTTATTATTTAAAACAACCATAATTCACGTAAAGAACGACAAAAAATTCAACTGCTCCATCTGTATCGTTTTCGTTGCCGTTTTGAACTTGTTTTCAAATTAAACATTACCGATAAACTTCCTGCATTCACAAAACAGCTAATTTTCGCTTGCAAAATGTAGAATAATTGGTTTAAACTCTTTTAACAAAACTAATTTAACATTTCCCTGTCT
>MJUT01001373.1:971040-995941 GCA_002080005.1 Gigantidas platifrons | reverse complement strand
GGTACTGAGTAAAACTTTGTATTCCTCGTCTGACATATTGGTCCATACTTTAATGAGGAAGTTAAATAGATGTGTAGCACTACTTAAAGAGCACGCTGCTATCTCTTGTGACATCTTGTTGTCCTCTATTGCATCCGCTAAATGTAAAATCTGAAATAACAGACACAATTAAACAACCTATTGAAAAATATACAATGCCTAAAGGGAGATAATTTAAGCAATGACACGATACCCATCTAAACTTAATGCCACATTGTTGTGCTAGTCCCATGCCAGGAATTGGATTTACAATGCCATATGTCATGGTCTTTCTTAATGTTCAATGATTTCATGTGAGGCATGATTGTTCGCTTAGTTGATATTGAGGAATTATTGACCATCATTGTATATACTTTCTTTTTCGTAATTTTTTGGACTACCATTTTTGCTCACAAGTAAAAGGTTTAATCTTCATGAAGATATTTAGATTTTCAGAATAAGTGTAAAGTTTGACTTATGCAAGTTTTCTGCACATTAAAGGTTGATAGAAATTTAATTTCACGGAGCACAATACAAAATGGTTGGGTTATTGATGATTATGTTAGGAAAATACCTTCTTTCTAATAAAGAAAATAATCTGTATATTACCTGTCTAACAAAGAATTTAGTATGTATATTACCTGTCGATATGTTCCTTCTAACAATGTATCTAAGTTTTGTAAAGGGGCTGGTGTCTTGTCTTTAAACCGTGTCAACAGTCGCCTCTGTATAGATCTAAATTGTGCCGATCGCTGAGAAAGCATTTCTTTACATCTTTCAGCATTTAACCGGAACTATAAATAGAATAATGTTAGAAATGAGCTAATAAATAATCTTTATAACAAAGTGAGTAATATATACCATAAAGACTGGAATTTGTCAGTTTCAGCCAATCGGCACATTAAGGCACTCGTTTAATCTCATGTCTAAATATGTACACAGTTGACAGAAAACATAAAATGTGCAATCGAAATTGGCTTTTTAGGCTGTCCCTTATAGCAGAGCCTGTACACGTCCATTTTATGCTTACATTTTTCCTACAAATACTGGTTTTTGTATCACACATTCCGATTGGTTGTAGCAATCACTGACTGAATCCAGTTAAAACCGTCACTTTTACAATGAAAATCTATCTAATGCTGCCAAGGGTGAAGACCAGGGGAAGGCAGATCATAACCCTTGGCCAGCAAAAATTAATAGTCATTTGATCATAATAAAAATATCAAATTATCAAATAAATCATGATAAGTAAAAATTGAATGACAATCTAATTAATACATGATGAACTGTGAGCTAATGCTCACTTATGATACCCCCGCATATATGTTCAATGTGTATAAAAAACCAACTAAGTCGGCAAACAGGAAGTAGGAATCTGATGGTCCAAAAACGCTTCCCACAATATGGCATACCTATATGAAGCTTGTGACCAAATATCAGATTTCTGCCATCAATAGTTACTGAGAAAAATGCGACGAAAAATATCTTGGATGGATGGAAGGACAGACAGAGGCAAAACAGTATACTCCCCTCCGGTGGAGTGGGGGAATAAAAAGATACAAAACACACCTTATTGTAATTTGATAGACAGAATGACAGCAAGCATGTCACAAAAATCAGCATTCATTGTGAGCTTAAAACTCAACTTACTTCAAAATGGCAGTCTATTATATCAAAGTACTCTTGTAATGGTACAGTCCCAGAGTAATACACTGCAAAACTGCCTGATTTTCCTTTGTTGTAATGGTTATTTAGACGACTAGAAAGTTCTTTGGCTATCAGCCACATTGCCTCAAATCTGTCACATTGTAATCGGTAACGTTCTGTAAAATAAAAGATAGACTTTTACACATTATATGTACTCTATATAAATGCATGGGTAGTGGAGCTTGAGATCATATCTCATTAAGAACTGTAAAGTAATCATTTCTATTCATATTCTAATGAGTAAGTGTTATGGTGTTAAATGCCACTTTCAACAATATTTCAGTTGTATCGTGGCGGTCAGTTTTATAGGTGGGGAAAACCACCGACCTGTGGCAAGTCACTGACAAACTCACCTGAGCGGGATTCAAACTCACAACATTAGTGGTGATAGGCACTGATTCCATAGATAGCTATAAATTCAACTACCATATTCTATTGGCTGTGACAATTTTCCCCACATTTTTAAATGTTATAAAAATTTGTGTATATACAGTGCTCCCTCGTTATACCGCCACCTTTTGGACCAGAGAAAATTTTGGCGATAAGCGAGGGTGGCGGTACAAAGAGGGAACACAGCTATGCATAGACATGTGAACTAGCAATGAATCTTCTGAATGGAAAAGATGATGGATATGAAGGAATGTTAAACTTGTGTACATATACATGTATGTAAATGTTTTATTTGACAATACAGTCAAACTTGTCTGTAGCGACCATTGAAGGGAATTCTGAAAAAGGTCGGTATAAGACAGGGAGAGGTTATGATATTTACTCCCAAAATCTCAAGAGGAAACCACCTAGTTCGGGTATATAATCTGCATCAACTTCTAACCCGTTCATGTCGAGGACAAATGCATGAATAGAGCCTAAATTCTGGCAAGAAAAGTGTAAAATGAAATAAAAAAATGTGTTCAATTATCGTTAAATATTTTCGTCTTTTGTAGGTGAAATTTAGAGAGAAAAAAAAGAATAATTATATTAAATGATCGACTTTTTCACTTTCTTTCAACAGCTATTGTTATCTTAATTGTTATCGTAATTACAATTAAACTTTATGATCAGAAGAATGAAATTTACTGCAAAACGTTTTCAAATTCAATCACTCGCCGATGGCTATAAATTGCCTAATCACACAATCAGCCTGTGTTAACCTTGATCTGTTACCACACTTTAAACGAATGTTGACAGAAGTATATGCTAGGAACCAGTACTTCATAATTCAATAATTTTTAAAAACACCATTTTAATTTATAAAAGTGAAAAATTAAAATGGGTTTTTCTAAAGTAAGCAATTTTAAATATTTGATATAAATAAGAAATAAAAAAAAAAAACAACAATAATACATCATCACGTGTACAACTTTCACAGTTTCTGAATAAAATCCGACTAAGAGACATGTCCATTTTCTCTTTGGTGTTGACATGTTTACAAGCTAAAATTTTGACTGAACTGTTTAATTGATTACAAAATCTGTCCAGGTAAACTCTAATCACCAGATTTACATTAGGACAAGGTGACAAAATAAACACCTAAAAACCAAGTACCGTGACAAGTGTATTGATTAAGTTCGATTAACAATCAATTATGAATCTATATAAAAGTAATCAAACAATTTGGCATAATTAACGAGGGAAAATATATTAATTTTGACACTTTTGCACTGAAAATTGTTTGGTGGATGGCGATAAGCGAGTTTGGCGTTATAACGAGGGGCGATAAAACGAGGGAGCACTGTAGATATATTAGAGAAGTTTTAGAGGCTTTTACTGTTACAATCTTCCCTCCAAAGTATTGAAATCTACAAAGCATGAATTGATGTATATATTGTAATGTATGTTATAATTAATTAATTCATAAAATATGCTTAAAAAAGGTAAAGTTATGGAAGCCAGGAGTGTGACAATTGAACCTCCATATCAATTGAAATCCTTCAAAAGTCCCTGTTGTGAAGTAAAGCATATAAGTACAGCATTATCTACTTACGTGATGTTTTGGAGGCCAGAACTGTAACAATCTGACCTCCATAGTACTGAAACCCTAAAGCAGCTCCAGGTCCTGATGCATTTTCACCTAATAATTCTGAAATAAAAACAAATATATTGAAAAAATGCATTCATTGAAGTTTTAGCTTTAATCATGTTCCCATGAAAAATGCCTACTTTTTCAATGCAAAACAATTTGTTAAAAGTGGAAAAAAAATATTTTTTTTTTTTTTATGTACGAGCAGTGTTGTGCCTGTCAGGCTACACCGTACCAAACAAAGTANAGGTATATTTAAATGGAACAGCCTTAAGTTAAGGGAAGGTTCGATGTTTCTAATTTAAAAATTCAAAGTGCAACCGTAAGCTGATTATTTGGGCCCTTTGCTAACAAAGACCTTTAAATTATTTGGTTTACAATCTTTTAACATGAGCACACATGATGTAGATTATTCAAGAAACATGTCATGCACACTATAATAACTATTTTAAAGTTTTTATTAAGGATAGAGTTATGGTGTTTACAGTCTGTCAAGCACTTTTTGGCTTAAAAAAATTAGGAAATCAGGAGGGTTTTTAGTTAAAAATCAGGAGATTATCAGGAATTTTCTTATATAAAAAGTGATAAAACCATACAAAAAAACCAAAAAAATAGCCACCTTCCTCCCCTCTAAGTAAGAGCTTTCAGGCCATAATATATAATTTTAAGCATGGTGTTTTTGATTCCAGATGAAGTTCATTATCAGAATGTCAGAATGTAATTGGCAACCTAACCTCAAATCAATCTAACTTACCTACAAGTTAAACTTGCTTTACACTAAATTAATTTCAACATATTATTATGTTTTTTTTTTGTTGTGTGGAATAAGTTCAAAATCAGGAGTTATCAGGAGTTTATCTAACAAATTCAGGAAAAAATCAGGAACAGCTCAAAATCAGGAAAAATTAGGAGTCGCTTGACAGACTGTGTTTAACACCACTTTCAACAATATTTCAGCTATATCGAGGCGGTAGTTTTTATTAACCAATCCCTTACCTGGGAATATTTCATTAAGATTTGCAGGAGGTTTATTTGTATCCAGAGTTAACTTGTATTCTGCTGTTTTAACTGGTAATACTGGCTTTACTATCAACTTCAAAGGTAACTTTACAATGGCAGTCGCCACTCTTGGTGCTCCTGAAAAACAGAATGAAAAACTTTCACACATAACATCATGACATATGATCTTTAAAGGAATATTGTGAGTTTTGCTGAACACCAAATTCTGTGATTTTTAGTTGTCATTATGAAACCAAAATTTAATGCATGATGATAGACACATGTAACAAGAGAATGAGTGATTGATTGTTGTTTAATGCCAAATCAGTAATTTTTCAGCTATATCATGGCAAGAACAAATTAATTTTCAATGAGATGATGATGAGGTCCACTTTGTAAAAGACCAACAGACCAACATGTCAGTTGAATTTTTATTGTAACAAGAGAAGCTATGACAATTCAAATATCAACGAACATCTCGCTATCTGTTAATTAAAGAAAATTGATAGATAAAGAAATATTGAACCACAATATAGTGCAAAACTTGTTTTAATTCATAGATTCCTAAGACGGCTATGATTTAATTTTATTCACATTTATTGTGCCTGTTCAAAGCCAGAAACCTGGATTTCCGATGCCACATGTTCTTGGTTTTTTGTGTCTAATGATTTGAGGTGGTTGTTCATTTGGTTGATATTGGTAGAATTATTGACCATCACTGTTTAAACTTTTTTTTATAAAGCATGGAAAGTCAATCTGTCTGCTTTATACAGGACCAACATGTTGAGCTGGATTTTTGAATGGTACCTCGTTGGAAAAAGACTTTCCAAGTTGGCATGTCGCTCCATTCTGACATCTGTTTTTTGTTCTTTCACTGTAATACTGCCTGCTTAGCAGAGAATCAGCAAATACAAATTTTATAGTCGTTGTCTTCACCCTCATGGGAATCAAACTCTCAAGGATCACGGGAAGCACAACATAATACACCATATGATAAGTAGCTAAAATGAATGCGAACCTGAAGCACTCGTGTAATTGGCTGAGACAGTTGCAGATAGGTCTGGTGGTAACGCCTTCCCCTTGATAAAAAATGATACAAATTTCTCTGCTGGTTTATTTGGATCTGAAAGGATAAGTAATAGTCAAGTCATAATTATGTTTTATTTCATAGGTAACCTGCCTCACAGTCATAAAACTTTCCAGTATCAGTTTCGTACTCATACTTCAAAATCGCCCAATCAGAACGTCATATTTATTGAATAGGACTCAAACTCGTACTCAAAAGTTTTAGGAACATAAGGCCGCATACGATTCTCATCTTAACATCTGAAAATCATATGAGTATCATGTTAAGGTTACCAATAAATGAATCACATGAAATTCTTGTGGAGAAAATCATATACTGTTGTCACTCATGATTTCAATATGCAAACCATGCAATTTTGACAGACTGCATTTGATCATCGTGTGTTTTCTCGTGTATTTTTATGTATAAATTTGTATGTATTTGTTACTCAGTATATTTTTGGTGTATAAATTCCCATGTATTCCTGATATGCTTTCTCTTGTATTTTGGATGTATGAATTCTCAGGTATTGTTAATTTGTGCTTTGAAATGAGAATTAATCCATTCCCAGTTTTAATGGGAAGAGCAATTTTACAGCAATATTACATTTTGATGATTTGATTTGATTTTTTGGTGTTTAGCACCACTTTCAGCAATAATTCATCTATATCATGGCTACCAGTTTTAGTGGTGGAAGAAGCCGTAGTACCCAGAAAGAACCACCAGCCATGGGCATGTAACTGGTAAACTTTATCACATGTGGCTGCGAGTCGAGTGCACCCTTTTTTGTAATTTACAAAGCCGGGCACGAACCCATGCCATATTGGTGATAGACTTATATGAGTTGTTAGGTAATCCAACTACCTAACTCATTGAGCCACCCGGGCCCTTACATTTTGATGAGATGACGATGAGGTCCACTTTGTACTAGACCAACACGCATATTTGGATTTTTATAGAGCTAGTTTACTGAAACAACAGCTTACGGATAGACATGTTTCTCCACTCCGCCACAGTATCCCAATTCCAAGCCAACCCGTCTTTCCTCTTATTCCTTAATACAACGTTTTCATAAAAAAAGGAGCATATTACTATTTTATTCTTTGGTTTGACCACACTCAAGGCGAGCACACTTTTTTATACCACTGATGTGTTTTTTGGTTGTAAGCTTTGTACGTGAATAAAGTTGACTCTTTCACACAACACTTGTATCAATTATTATGCGTTTATATGGCTGTTTTCTCATCACTACAAAATACTTACCGACACTAGGTATTTCAGCGGATGTTTGGTTTGTTGCTAATGGCCAGCTTGTGTGTATTAATAGTTTTACATTCTCCAGAGTCATTCTAGATTTTAATTGTATCTATAAAGGAAACATTGAAAACCATAAAAAATACTTTCAATTATACGTTCAAGGAGATCTATGTTGCACAACATAAATACAGTCGATAATATGTTAAATATTTACATCAGTTTTGGTTAACATTCTAGTACAGTCAAACCTGTATTAAGAGGTCGTCATTTGGACTAAGAAAAAGTGACCTTATAAGACAGGTGACCTCTTAAAAGAGGTTCAATTCATATGAAATTTTATATAACAGGACTAGAATAAGGTGATCTTATAATACAGGTGACTGCTTAATAGAGGTGACTGTATATGTATAATAAAATCATACAAAATGTATTCATACCTTCTATATTGTATATCCATATTCTTGATTAAAGTATTCATTTACTCACAGGTGGTTATTTTTGCCAGGTGGAAATTTTACAAATTTGCTTGTAATGATTGATTGATTATTGTTTAACGTCTATAGAACAGTATTTCAGCTATATTATTGTTTAACGTCTATAGAACAGTATTTAAGCTATATTCACGATGAGAACAAGTTCAATGATATATAAATTAGGGTAGGGATGTGTCAGCAACTTTTGACTGTCACTGAAAAAATATTGAGAGTTGGGTAGGGACGAAAAATGTTGTCTTTTGTAGAGGCAACAGTGTGTCTACTCTTTTTTAAACCTACAAAAGAGATCTTTAGCATGCAGGAACGTTACCCACTATGGTTCAAGGTCAAGGTCAGGATTCCCTTACAGCTCTCCATCGAGAGGGCTCCGCCTATCTGCCATTTGGGGACGCATTGAGAAGCTCTATATCGTACTTAACTTACCCTGACTGATATTGATGGTATAGGATCAGAATCTTGGAATTCTACACCTGTAGCAGTCTGTAATACAAAAACAATAGTAACGAAAACTAATAAATCAACTTGGTTATTACTCAAATACATGTACTCTAAAAACAGAACCAAGAATAATCCATATATTATACTTTCAAGTTTTAGTTCCAATGTCCCAATTTTGATTGTATGAATGGAAATTAGTATAGTACTATAGTGACATCTTATAAGGCACTTAATCGTGATCATGATCGTATGGTATTTGGATTAAGAATTTCCTATGCAATCATTGCCTATCACCAATAAAGTTGTGAGCTTGAATCTCACTTGTGGTGAGGTATACTCGATACAACATTATCTGATAAAGTTTGTCATGTGAGCTTGAATCTCACTCGTGGTGAGGTATACTCGATACAACATTATCTGATAAAGTTTGTCATGTGAGCTTGAATCTCACTCGTGGTGAGGTGTACTCGATACAACATTATCTGATAAAGTTTGTCATGTGAGCTTGAATCTCACTCGTGGTGAGGTATACTCGATACAACATTATCTGATAAAGTTTGTCATGTGAGCTTGAATCTCACTCGTGGTGAGGTGTACTCGATACTACATTATCGGATAAAGTTTGTCATGTGAGTTTGAATCTCGCTCATGGTGAGGTGTACTCGATATAACATTATGTAATAAAGTTTGTCAGTGACTTGCGGCAGGTCAGTGGTTTTCTCCGGGTACACTGGTTTCCTAAACCAAAAAAATTGATCGCCACGATATAACTGAAATATTGTTGAAAGTGGTGCTAAACACCATAGCCCCCAATAAGGCCCTTCTTACCAAAGGCCACACCTCTTATCAGATCAGATTTCAGATGCAGAGAAACATGTTGTACTACCATATTGTCCTCTAAAGACAGGTCACCTCCTCTCGTAAGGCCACTTTTTCATTACAGAGGGGATGGCCTTATGAGGGCGACTGCTGTACTACAATCATTTTTCTTCAATATTCCATACAAGGATCATTCAATAGAAAGTAAACCATTTTTGTATTATAGTGGCATCGTGGCAGAGGTTACATGGTAACTTGATGTATGAATCTACATATAAATCAGTGCCTTTCACCCCTAAAACAGCAAGTTTGATTCCTGCTCAAGGCAGCTTATACTTGATACTGCTTTAATTGATATTGTCAGTGACTTGTGCCAGGTTAGTCAGTGGTTATCTCTGGTCAGTCTGGACATTCAAATTTTTCTCCGATCTGACAGAACTGCAATATTGTTAAAAGTGGTGTTAATCATTTTTAGACGCAATAGTCGTATTTGACATATACAGCACACGCTCGTTATAGTGCTGCCTTTTGGATCAATAAGCGAGGGTGGCAATATAGAGGGACATTTTCACAGGAACTACATGATTTTTTTTTTATTTGATGGCGATATGTGAGGGAAATCAATTAACAAAGAGCAGGTATAATGAGAGAACATTGCATACACTTTTTTTTTATCAGAAATTATTCATTTTTGCTGATTTTCTTTTAATTATATTGAGGGAGTAACTTACTGATGGCTCATCAAATCCAGGATTTGGAGATACCGTTAAAGACAAATCATCATCTTGTTGTTTTAAATTAGGCATTAATACTGAAAATAGAAAGTTACAACATAACATCTCTTGAAAAACTTCTGCTACATCATGCCGAAATTAAAACAAATATCTGTTTCACCATATCCCTATCCTAATGTTTACAGAAGACCGGTTAGACACTTTTTACTGTTATTTCTTCCTCTTTTTTCTTTGTTAAAACCAAGAAATATTATTTGATTTGATTTTTGGTTTTTAACGCTACTTTCAGCAATATTTCAGCTATATCATGGCTACCAGTTTTAGTTGTGGAAGAAGCCAGAGTACCCAGAGAGAACCACCGACCATGGGCAAGCTTTTAAACTTTATCACTTGCGACTGTGAGTCGATTGTAATTTACAAAGCCGGGCGCAAACCCACGCCGTATTGGTGATAGGCTTGTACGAGTTGTTAGGTAATCCAGCTACCTAACTCATTGAGCCACCCGGGCCCTCAGGAAATATGAATTGGATGCTATAACTGATGTATTCATAGAGGTGGTTTTAAACAGCTATAAACCTAACTCTACAGTAAAAAAAAGTACTCTATTTAGAGTTTATAATTCATGGAAATTACCTATTTGCAGAATGTGAAAAAATATTATTACTTCCCTGATCTTGTTTTTGTGAAAGTTGTCTTTCTTGGAATTAGCAAGAAAGATAGGTATTTTGTTATTATTTAGATGGGGGAAATTATGTAAATATGTTATGGAAAGAAAGAATCTTTGTGCAAATTTTTGAGACAAAAAATGCTATTCAAGTTAGTTCCAAAATATATGAAATTTAAAGTATCTGGGAATTTGTGATTTAAATAAGATTTAAAACATGCAATTACCAACAAATTACATACAATCTGTATAGAAAAACGTTCAGTAAAGGGACATAACTCTTACAAAACTTGAATTGTGCTAAGATGGAATTGATATCGCACTAACAATACTGATTGGCCAGTACCTGACTTATGTGCTATTTTTTTAATTCTCTGCTGTAGTGTTGCCATTTCTCTGTCTAAATCATCGTAATTTAACTCCCTGGCTTCTGTTGTTGGTGGTATAAACAGAGCTGGATCAGTTCCTAGGTATGAGCAATCTAATCTTCCTTTGTCACTCAGGGAAACTATAACTCCTTTTAATCCTCTGAAATTAATAAACAGAATAAAGATTACGTCCAATTAACTTCAATTCCAGTCCTTGACAAGGTGTAATAGGTAAATTTTAAAGAGGTGTATTTTTTTCTTTTTCTTGATTGTGTTGAGACTTTGCAGTAACATGCATATGTCCACAATTATAGGTTTATTTAACAGTGTCTATCAAAATATCCTTATATGGATCCATTCAAGCAACATCTTTAAACCAGCATGTTTGATTTACTATTGGTAAACTATCTCTCATTATGAATACAACTGAAAAACTGCTCTATTTGAAGTAGAGTCAGTGTTCTAGCTACCTAGAACGTTGTCTAAGGGCAGAACGTCCGCCTTAAAATAGTAGCGCCCTGCTGCCCAAATCTTGCTATTACAAAGCGCCCTTGCCTTTTTCTGAAACACCCAGCCCTAATTATTATTTTGTGCCCTTTTCAAGAGATCGTAAACACTGAATTGTACATCGCCATTTTGTTTTTCTCTTCAATTTGTTTACGCCGATTTCAGCGCCACCTATAAATAAATTTGCATAAAGAGTGTTTACCTTGTCAACCGATACTCAGCTGTTCTAATCGATCAGTTTTTACGCAATTCGTGATTTGTTATTTACCCTGAGTTGTTCTTAAAATAAAAATATAAAAATCACTAATGCCAAAATACCGTCCAGAGAAAGACGTCTGAATGAGGAACCAAAAAAAAATGCCAAAGAAAGTAAAAGTTTAAAATCATTCTTTACTGTGAAAACGTAAGTTATTTAAACATACTACTAAAAAGTGTAATATGGATCTATATAGAAAACATTTACAATTAAATTATGAAGAATTTCGAAATTTGATTACTTTTTTTTAATCATAATTTTATAAAATTTGAAAAAAGCAATAAAGTATGCTTTAAATCAATATTTTGGAGTTTTAGATAAAAATTAAAAATCAGAATTTTTTATTTTTGTAGAACCAGAGATGAACCCATTCAGGCATCTTCCTCATCTCAATCTTTAAAAAGAAAACTAATTGATGAAAATGAAGAAAATAATACTTCAGAAACGCCGCGAAAAAGACACAATAATGGGCATAAAGTAGGATTTGACAATAAGTGGAAATTAATAGAAAATGGCTATGAATATCACATACAGGTGCCTTTTTTTTATTATGACGCTTACGCGTTATAGTGCCTTTTTTTTTATTTAGCACCCTGCCCTTTTCAAATCCTGGGTAGAACACTGAGAGTCAAACTTGTATTCAACAGGCACCCGCTGGTACTATGGAGAAATAAGACAATTGACCATTTATTTAAGATCGGTAAATCCGGAGAGTCAGTTCTGGTCAGTAAAGATTATCATATTAAGAAAACATGGTGGTCACTTTGTAACGCTTCACTGTTTTTTGCAATGATTTTCAGGAAATCAGTTAGTTATTCAATAATTTGAAACCAGGTTAGTTTCGTTGGTTTATGGTGTTTAATGCCAATTTCAACATTATTTCAGTTATATTGTGGTGGTCAGTTTTATCGGTGGAGGAAACCAGACCACAAGGAGAAAACCACTGAATTTGAAACCTTAATTTAAGTCAAAATAACATGTAAATCTGGTCTGTTGTGAAGGCTATTTATAATAGGTGACTGTTAACGCAACTTTGAAAGTATAAACAATAATCAATCAATAACAAGATGAACTGTGAGCTAATGCTCACTTATCCTGCTCTTCGGCAAACAGGAAGTAGGAATATGACGGGTCCAAAAACTATTCCCACGATATGGGGTACCTATATGAAGCTTGTGACCAAAATATCAAATTTCTCCATCAATAGTTGCTGAGAAAAATGCAACGAAAAATATCTTGGGACGGACAGAAGGAAAGACGGACATAGGTAAAACAGTATAACCCCCCTCCGGTGGAGCAGGGGTATAAAAATCTGCACGACTACTGTACAGTATTGATGAAGTACAACACATATTTTGTCTAACTTGACACCTAAAAGTTTTTTCCACAACAATACATCCTGCTTAGTAAAGAGATTTTTTTCTCTCCATATCTCATACTTACGAGAAAGATCCAATACAAATCTGTACAGGGACATGGTCTAACTTGGCCGCCCATTTTAACATAACATCCTGGAACACCATCAGTGACTGTGTGTGTGTTCCTACCAGGTAATTTACTGTTCCTTCTTGTACTGTAATAGATTAGGTAAGATTAGGTTATGGTGTTTAATGCCACTTTCAACAATATTTCAGCTATATCGTGGCGGTCAGTTTTATTGGTGGATGAAACCAGAGTACCCGGAGAAAACCACCTACCTGCCCCAAGTCATTGGCAAACTTGATCACACAATGTTGTATCGAGTACACCTCCCCATGAGTGGGGTTTGAACTCACAACTTTAGTGGTGATATGCACTGATTGCATAGGCAGTTGTAAATCCAACTACCATATGACCACGATCACCCCAATGTACTGTACTGTACTGTAACAGAAGAATCAATTTAATAGAATTTATATTATACCATATACATGATATCAGGTTGTGATGCTCATTCAATGTAGTGACAGGTCAGAAACTTGTATTCTCCTAGAAAATGGTAGTTGGTTGTCACATTTCATAGGAGGTCATTCACAGCAATTCAATGATATCGCAAAAGATATCACAATATTCACAAATACTTCAGTATTTACAGGCAGTACTTTTTTTTATTAAAATTTTAACATTTTTCATAAATATCTTATACAACAATCTTGATAATCAGGAGGTACCAAACATCATTGTATGTAGGTAAAAGTACCTGGTACCATCTCTTATTGAAAGGCTTGAAAACTTGTGTCTGATCCTTTTGTCATTATTTAGACAATATAATATCTTTAAATTAATCATTTTATGTAAAACACCAGTTGATCATCACATAGGAAATTCATGGGTCAGGGTTATGGTGTTTAACACTACTGTCATCAATATATAAGATATACCGTGGCGGGATAGGAAATTCAAAGCAAAACATGCTTTTATTATACAATACTTACATGAACCATATGGGATAAAACAGCTAGGATCAAATTCTAATTTCTTTAAATATCTTAACTTTCCATTTTCGGCTACACAAAAAATATTTCTTTCTCCTATAAATAGAAAGAAACCTTTGTTATAATAATACATCTTAGAGAAATAAAGACAGTCTTTATTCCACTGCAGGATTAGACGATTCAAATATTATATGTATTTCAACAATACCTTAGAAATATCGTGATGGTCAGTTATACTGACAGAATAAAACTGGAGGAGTGGTTAGAGTTATGGTGTTTAACGCAACTTTCAACAATATTTCAGTTATATCTTGGCGGTCAGTTTTATTGGTGGAGGAAACTGGAGTACCCAGAGAAAACGACAGACCTGCCACAAGTCACTGACAAACTTGACCACATAATGTTGTATCAAGTACACCTAGCCATGAGCGGGATTCAAACTCACAACTTTAATTAGTGATGATATGCACTGATTGCATAGGTAGTTGTATATCCAAATACCATATGATCAAGACCACCCCTAAATGAAACTGGAGTACCAAAAGGAAATCAAAAACGTTTTGAAAGTCACTATTAACAAACACAATCAACTACTGATACAACAAATATTTTGTGTCATTAGGTATATTACATACTATCATTGTCTTTTCATAATTGATTATAAAAATTCATAAGTCTGGACCGATGAGTGTGGTCTGTCCATCTTTGATACATAAAGTAGAAATAATTCAGATGAAAATTAAGATTCATGTTAAGATCTAAAAAAAATATTATTGCATATAGATATTAAGAAATAATACTCGTTCAGACAAGGTAAATAATATGCTCTGCAAAAAGGTGAGTATAACTCGATACTAATTAATGTATATCAAAACTTGACTGTTTATTGTACAGTGTATATGGATATATAAAGGACTGGAAAGTATACTGTTAGCTTACCTAAAATTAATATAGATGGTTGTACATTTGGATAATTAATAACAGCCATATCTATTGCAGGTTCACCGATATTACAAGACCAATCAAACTGAAATTGAAAATTAAACAGTTAACATTCTCGATTGGATGAATTAAATACACAACTTGCCCTTAGGACAGGACGTAAATGAGCACATTGTAGTTGTAGAATGCCATATTACATCAGTTTCTAAATAGTGGTGGTCTTTGGTGACATGTTGCATAACAAAATTTTCCAACCCTATCCATTTCATCCTCTTATTCCTACATGGTAATCTTAACTGTCACTAATAAGCCCATCCAAATATCAGATTTATACAGGGATTTTTCTGTTTTCAAACCCATTAGTTGATTATATTAATAACTATAATGTATTTTTTGATTATTGTAAATATCAACTTCCTGTTTTTCAACACTTACATAATAGGGGTTAAGGTTTTAATGCCACTTTCAACAATATTTCAGTTATATCGTGGTGGTCAGTTTTATTGATGAAGGAAACCGGAATACCCGGAGCAAACCACAGACCTGTCGCAAGTCACTGACAAACTTTGTCACTTAATGTTGTCCATCTCGCCATGAACAGGGTTCGAACGCACAGAGTAAGTGATCACAACCACAACAGCAGTCTGTGCCTTTAACCACTAGCCTATGCCCAAGACTAGTAAAAAAATTTACTGAAATTTATATAAACAAATAGAAGAAAACCTCAAAATTAGCTATTCGGGCTTGTAGCTGAACAAGTTTTTGGCACAGACTGCAACGGCCCCACAATAAAATAATATTTACACTAACTTGATACTTACAGTTACCCTTTTGCCAGATTTGATATTTTGAGATTCTTCTTTTGTTTTTGTATCAACTGCTGTTGCTAATACTTGGTACCTGAAATGTATTGTAAGCATTAATAATGGTGTTATTCCAACAGTAAGTGTTCTACATAATGTTTTTACTGCATACTTAATAAACATCAAACACTCTTTAAGCTGTTGTTGTTCTCGTCCTGAATATAGCTGAAATACAACTCACTGGATGTCAAGCAATAATCAAACAATCAATCATCAATCTGTTGTTAAATGTTTTCGGAATCTTAATTCTGATAAAAGAGACAAATATTTTTGCAATCAGAGGTTTTTAATTTTCAGCATACATGTAGTCATGTCAGGGGAGGGATCTTTTTTAAAAGAAGTAGATGGGGTATTTTCTTACATTTTATACTAGAATTATGCAGCATAGGCTAAGAGTAAGTTGCCATGACAACACATGTACATTATTTCATTTTACGATGGAAAAAAATGGCAATAATGTGCAGTAACTGGATTTTTTTTCGTAAAGAAAAGAATAACTGTACAAATATTTTGTGAAAACATATAGATTATAAAGAATTCTTACAATTCAGATTCATAAATAAAACTTACTTATAGCATTCTACCTGCCATGACGATGACACGGTAACAAAACTATCTAATTTTGGAATGTATTTAATTGGTCCAGGTAATAAGGCTCCAGGTAAGAAACGACTAAACGAAAAACTTTCCTGTTCAAAAAATGACAAAGTTCCATCCATAGATTGCACACAAATAAAATCTCTCCCTGAAATAAGAAAAAAAACCGAATTTATTTCAGACACAAAGTATTTGAATAAGGTGAGCTAAGATATTGTTCCTGTCAAACTTACTTGTTTGTGTAGAGGTGTCCAACACATACTGTGTTGTGTCTTTGTTTTGTTTTTCTTGGTCTTGTGTACTCTATGTTGCCAGTTTCTCTGGATTGTCCATTTTTGATTGCCTCTTCGGTGTTCTATAGTGCTTAATTCAAAGACATCTATAAGGAGTGCAACAATAAATAACCAGTTCTGTGGTCGATTTAAAAAGTCGTAAGTCTAAGATCAGTCGTAAGTGTGATTCAAAGACAGCTATTAGGAGTGCAACAATAAATAACCAGTTCTGTGGTCGATTTCACAAAAAGTCGTAAGTCTAAGATCAGTCGTAAGTGTGAATTTCAACCAATCAAAAGCTTGGAAATCACACTTACGATTAATCTTAGACTTACGACTTTTTTGCGAAATCAACCCCTGATATTTAATGTATAACTACTCTTGTATTCGAATATCGAAAATAAATCACAAGTAACTGAACAATGCAGTAATTCATGAATGTGGACATGAACGGACAGACGGACCACAGAAAAGGTCAGATGAGCCTATGACTCGGGAGAGCTAAAAATAGAGTTAAAAAGACTACATACCTTTTACTGCACCAAACGGACCATAACAAAAATTAAATGCTGTCCTCTGTAAGTTGTGTTCATATGCCATCTTTAGTTGATAATGTCTTCCGTGTTCCACAGAACCAACTGAGGCTACAAAAATTAAAACAATTGTAGGCTGATTGAGTGATTATCACTTAACGTCCAGCAAGCTGTATCTCAGCTATATTCAGGGTATGAGGACAATTTCAACAATATATAAAAACAAGAAGAGTGAGCAACGACTTTTGACTGCTACTAGTACTGGAAAAGTATGGAGAGCTGAGTAGGGATGAACAACTTTGTCTTTTGCAGTGGTTACAATGTGCCTACTCTTATTTAAAATCTACAAAAGGGCTTTAGTTGGCTGGGAGCGTGGCCTGTTACCAACTATGATTCATGGTTTTGCTTTTCCTATTATAACCCGACAACCCCCTCCATTGAGAGGGCTCACATATCTGTCACCAAAGGACACGCTGACCAGCTCTATGGGTTTAAGCCCTGGGAACTTTCACCAGATAACATTCTACAATCTTTAGATAAAATTTAATTTATGTTGAAGGGGACTATTATTCAAAGAGTTGTATTTCCTGGACTGTATGTCTGTGTAGATTGTAAGCTTAACTTGTAACAAGGCTATTGTATGTCTATGTAAACGAAAGACGGCTCATATTTTCTAAATGACAGGTTTATCTGGACTATAGGTTTGTAATAGAAAAAGATAATTGCATTGACCTACAAAATGTACATTGTAAAATACTGTGAATCTTGTCTCGAGGCATCAATTTACATATCATTCTTGGGCAATAAGTAAGTCTTTTACAACCCGAAGATGCCATAGTTTGATAGTTTGTGTCCTACTGCCAAATAACTAGGTGCTACTTCTATACCCTGGGGTTCACTAAGGGGGTGAAAATTCAACATACATTAAAATCCTCGCAACTGATATTGGCATTACATTTTAAACATACCTGAAACATTATATACTGCTAGTTTCCTTGGGTGTAAAATAGCTATGTGTACACTCTCTGTACTCCTGAAAAAAGACGACATCTACTATTATTGTCATGTGATTAAAAAATATAAACAGTATTTAACTTGATATATGATAAAACATGCAAACGACAAGTCTACAATAAAATACTGAATATCAAACCCCATCATTTGCATACTGATCAAATTTCATTAACATGGGAGTTCTGTATTAGTGAAAAGAGTGATTATTGACTAGGTGACTAAAACTCTGTCTTGGGCAAATGTTAGGGTCAATTTCATTGAAACCAGTGGGGATCTCCACTTAACCTCGTTTGGTGAAACTTGGTTATTAACTAATGATTCAGATTTCTTCATTTCCAAAAATAGATTTGTCTTAAAAAAACAATTCAGACTTTCTGTTTATTCTGGAGAAATAATAAATCAATTATAATTCCACTCTACTGTTAGTTATGTATTTTTTGTCTGTTTCAATTGCATTTATGTCAAATCAAGATGTGACACATGATCAGCATATATCAAGTCTTTAAAAAATCTAAAACTCCATCATCAACATTGACCATCCTACTTAGGTCTACCTCAAAATCTGTTCACATAGTATGATAGAACGACCAATTTTTAAGAAAACATTTTCTAGCGGTCAACAACTAATTTCACATACCGGTCAAAAAAAAAAAATGTGTGTTTACGGTCACCGGACCGCCCCTTTTTATCCGCAGCCGACCCCAACCTTTTTAATCGGCAATTATTCGACCCTAATTTTTGCTAGCGACCCTATCAATTTTCACACAGAATTCCGATAACCATTTTTGTTCCAGCAGCAATGTCTTATTTATTCAACCGCTAGTTTCTTGTCGAAATTGAGAGCAAAGGTAGAAAAACTGCGTAACTCGTCATAAAACAGCTTCAACAATTGACGGCTTACCGAAAATTTCGAAAATGAAATACAGGAATCGGATTCCGGAACCAGGAACAACTATTTCCGGTTTTGCCGATAGTAAAAAAAAAAAATTATTGCCGACCAACCGACCCTAGATTTTTTTGACATATGACCAGGGGTGTGGAAATACTGAAATATTCTACTTGTCCCCGGGCAAGTTATCTGAAAAAAGTTACTTGTCCGGACAAAATCCTACTTGTCCTGTTTTTTTATATAAACATTTGATACTTGCAAACACAGTTGCTAACTAAATTGAACTTGTTTATATTGTCTATTACATCATTGTGTAAAATTTGAAATATAGTTTTAATAAAGTTAACACAAACATCCCTGCCTAAGTGATCACTGCCCAAATGAAGACCATTTTAAATTTGAATTTCAGATAGGAATGTCCAGTCAGAGAATAGCCGGTTGTTTTCAGATACAGAATATGATGTATTGAAAAAAATTCTCATATCAATCAAGTTCGATTAACATTGGCAATGGCGTTATCCATCAAACCGTTTTAGTTGTGTTCATATGCATGGGAATATAAGACATATGTATCCATTCTGTCCACGATTTTGCCAATAACCATTAATGATTTCCGGTCAGCAAAATCAAAATATTTCCTGTAGATATTGCAATATGAGACAATATCAGAATCCAGCAGCAACCATGAGAAATCGGCTAGCCACTTTGACTGAAGAGTCCGTTGCCGCTGTTGGGTGTTTTCCCTCAAATTGTGTGTAATTTTCCGCTAGAGTTTTGCGTTTGTGACCAGAACCTTTCTCAGTCTTTTTTATTATTAAATATTTATCCATTGTAACGACTGCAATCTGATTTGTATTATACAATGTATGTTCACGGATGTTAGGCCCTTTTTTTTTTACGAAAAGCCATGACAAGCAAGGAAACGTCGCATTCGGAACATCAATAAAACCTGTTACACGGTCCAGGTTTTTGTTAAGTAAATGCAGTACAATTATCATTGCCATCGGGTCATAATACTTAACTTAGAACTTGTACAATTCTGGTTATTTTTAGCTGCTTTCGGAACACCACTGACGCGATCGTTTCCAATAAAAAAACACATAAAACATTTATCTATATAACCGTCAATATTTTATGACATAATATCATTTGAGAAATTGTCTTCCCAGAATACTTTAATCAGAAAATATTTTTATTTGTTGCTCTTTACTTGTCCCCGGACAAGCTAGCCAGGAAAATCTACTTGTCCGGCAGGTTCTATGTACGAGTCGGACGAGTCGGGCATGGCAATTCCACACCCCTGATGACCGTAAACACACATATTTTTTTTTTGGCCTTATAGGTTATGCAATAATGGTGTTTTTAGTTATGGAAAAAACCTAATCCAGACTTACGAAGCAAATTTGCCTGCTTCTATTTGTAGTATTGGATGTTGTAGTGAGTACTCTAACATAACATCCTCCGGTCGGTAGCCTGACCATCCATCGTCTGTCTTGGTTGGTCGTGGATTAAATATTCTCAATATTCCATGGTAACTTCCAATTATTATTTTATCTGCAAAAAAAAATATATTGAATCAAGATTAAACTTTCATATTTTTTTTTTTTAAAGATTTTCATTCTTATAATTAATCTTATCATGACATTGACAATGGTCTATATCTATAAAGATTACTAAAGCCGTACAAAGCTTATTTACTGACTAATCAAAACTACTCTTATCCAATTTGTATAGTGCTAGCTCACTGAAACAACAGTTCTTAATTAGGCCAACCCTAAAAATATCTTTGTTTGCTGTTGCCGACTGCCCTTAAAATATGTGGGTCGGTAGGGAGGCAATTTTTTTTTTTTTTTAATGAAAATGTACCTTTTCATAGCCTAAAGGATGTATATTTTGTGTGAAAACACATCTTTGTTGCATGTTTTTGTACTTAAATCAATTTCCTTAATTACATTTAGTGCTTTGTCAAAATCAATGGCAATGTGGATGGGCAGGGTTCCAAAAAGTCAGGTTCGAAACTCTCAGTGATGACAATTTCGACACAAGTTTTAATTTCAATGTGTCTGCCTTTCCACGTGTGAAACTAGAGTCTTCCGCCAGATCACTGAACACATCTTCCCATGTGTTATCATTTTTTACTATTTGGTCACCGCCCTTTACTATTACGTTGCAACAAAGAGATATGTTTCGATCTGATGGACGTTTCAAACACGTTTCCGAGGACGCCATCTTTGTCGATGCTGCCAGACTTGAAGAAATAATTAATCGCATAGTTTTAAGCACTCGAATGACATTGATATTTATCTGCTACATCTAATAACCAATAACCATGATATCACACCGGAATGGACATGATCGTAAATATATAGTAAAAAAACACAGGTTAAATTATTTTTTGAGTCGCACGTAAAATCTCGGGTCAGCCGGCAACAGCAAACAATTAAATTTTATTTTAGGCTTTAGACATGTCGCTCCACTCAGACACATTATCCTGATTCAAAACCCACTAGTATTTTCTCTTGCTCCTTACTGCTTCTTGCTTAGCTGAAAGGCAGCAAACACCAATTTCAAAGTGATTGTTTTGACCCAAACTGCAGGTAAGCATGCTAATAATTACACCACCGATGCAGGGAATTATTTTACTTTGATCTTGTCAGTTGTCTTGCTGAATAAAATTAAACTTTATACATTATATTACCTAATTCATCGTCAGCATTATCAAAGTTAGCCACACAGAGACATCCTTGGTCAAACTCTTCATCTTCACCCACTGTAGTTGACCACCAGTCTCTGGCTTTGAATAAAGACATCTTCAAATCGGCACTAATCTAAATGTATCTGTAAAAACATAAATAGCATTATTAATACACTGTATATTTACAGAGAAAGTATAATTATTGTTTGCTTATACAAATGTATCTGTATTGCCTTTGGAGATCCAATTATCAAGAGGGAGTGGGTTTGCATCCAATTATCATGCCGTTTTGTTTTGGTTCGTGTAGAGTACCTCAGCAGTTCGGAGGCCTATACTAACAATTGGGGTCTCTTTGGAAAGGAAAATTACTTGACTTGCGACTGGTGAAAACATTTTTTGTAAATATTAATACGTTCTGAAGTTACGATCAATTTAACGCGGC
The DNA here is from genome assembly GCA_002080005.1 of Gigantidas platifrons. Lineage (NCBI taxonomy): Eukaryota > Metazoa > Mollusca > Bivalvia > Mytilida > Modiolidae > Gigantidas > Gigantidas platifrons. The sequence continues at coordinate 973,933 of MJUT01001373.1, read as the reverse complement.
CACTTTAAAAAATGCAAGAGAGTTCCTCCCCGTGTTGTATTATATAGTAATTTTTTTTCGGACGCACCTAGCCCCAGTGGGTTCAATGAGTTGTGAGAAGTGATTTTGGTTTTTTATATCAAAATCATCAGAGATATGCAACACTCGTTTAAATATGATATCACATGACAAATCCTTTAGAAATCTTTTATTCGATAAAATACACATATGTTAGACTAATTGTGATTGTGTTTATTTGCATTAAGACAAATAAAATCTTCAGAATGAAGAAGTTCGTTTGCCGCATGAGATTGTTTACATGCATCCAAGACATTATCGGCCATTTTTGGAAGATTCTAATCCAGATTTAAGAAGGGCCCTTATTTCAGATTGTTTGTGCAATCGGTATTAATGGCTATGGTGATATTCAGCATATTCCACCTTTATATTATGCCTTTTACATGTTTGAATCATTAACAAAGTTGTATCGAGTAAAATCTCTCAAAACAAGTATATTCCTTTGCTCGAGAATGTTGTTACTGCGCATGTTACAATAATAGGAAGTTAGTCTGGTACTACTGCACTGACAGCAAGGCACCAGGCGAGCACCGGTTTAATCTGGTTCCCTAACTAGATATATTCATACTGTTGGTATTGTATTATAGCCTAGGAACCAGTCAAACTGGTACTATTGCATTACGGATAGGGAACCATCTTATCATTGTTCAGTTTTATTATACTTTTATACAATTTAAACAAAATATGCATATAATAGATTTGCAGGATAACGAAAGGATACTGTTTTATTATTATTATCTAATCAAATATTATCCCTCGTTATTGCGAGATTACACGCGGACATTCGTCGGCCATTTCTGTTTTGCTTTCCGGTCTGTGCACTAACCTGACGAAACGTACCAAACTTACGTACAGTAAGTGGTAAAAGCACAAGATGGTAATTTTTGGCGGAAAGAAATCATCGCTGCTTCATATCCTTTACATTGTGTTGGTAAGTGATCAATGTCATCATATGGATACATAAAAGCCATGCAGCAGACGGTGCTGTTGCTGTCGATAATCCTGACAACCACATGATTAATGTTAAATGACCTATGAATATGATGAAGGTGCTACCTTAAAAGCGAGCGAAGCAAATATTTTTTTTTTATAGCTAATGATAACATTGTGATATGCTGGAAATTAAATGTCCCTTTACCAACTGTAGAGTAACAATATCCTTTAAGTTTAAATAAGATAGTTCTGTATTTCATATGACCATAGACTATAATACAACATAATACAATATACAATTGTCTTTATACTTACAATTTGATGGTAAGATAGAGTATCTCCATTTGTCAATAAAACATTTGTATCATGTATGGATGGTAACGGAAATTTATGCTGAATGATGAGCAGAATTTATTGAAATCAGATGTTATCAATAGCATTTCTGAAGTGAAATGCAATTTATTTGAGCAAGATATCTGTTACATTAATGAAGTTATGGCTATTTAAACACCTGTACCCCAAAACGTTTTTCCACATTTTTATCAAGAAAAATGTCGCATCCACAAATTAAATGGAAAAAATCATATAAAATCTAAATATCAGAGTTCTTGAAATTTGTCGGTTTTATCGGTTTGGCCGACAAAAAATCGGCATGTCCGACATATTCCACATCTCTGTCGGCCCACTGGACCGGCAAAACATCTGCCGGTATTCTAGGCCGACATTTCCGGTATTTGATTCATCTCCATATCCTAACCGTTTCGCATATTACGCATCCGGAAGTTATCTATTACTTCCGTTTTTCTTAATTTTGAAAGTATGACGACCAGGTGGCCGATTACATTTAGTGCAGGTGCAAAGCCTGGCAAACGAAAAAGAGAGGACATAATCGGAACTAAAGATGGTAAAAAATAATATGAAATTAATCGAGAGCGTCAGTTTTAACAACACTGGCTTGACAAAACACCTTGGCTATGATGCGAAACTCCGAAAGGGAATGAAGAAAATCAGAACTCAGTAGAGAGTGATACACAGCTAGAGAATGAGGAAGGCATTGATAGAGAGAGTGATGAAATAAATAGAACGTGAGAGAAAATAAAAATTGAGAATGAATTGGAAAGAGAAAGTGAGAATGATGAGGAGGATAAAAGTAGAGAGAAAATAAAAACTAGAAAGTGAAATGAGTAGTGATTCAGAGTGTGAAATGAGTGAAGAAGAAACATTAAGAGCTACATGTATAACTGAATTTGAAATTGAGTATGAATTCAACTAGTTAGTGACATTCTGATGTATTCATACACATAATATTTACACAAACACACATATTGCTATTATAAATTACTGAAAAGTTATTGTTGAATAAAGTTAAAGTTAAATAAAGGCATTTCTGTATGGACATGAGAAAAAAGTTTGGACTGACAGATTTTGGTTCGGACTGACAAAGTTCCATTAGTTGTCAGTCCGAATGTCTGACAGCACAAATTTTTTTTCAAGAACTCTGAAATATCCATATTTTTTCATGCATATAGTCTTAATACATTGCTTGAACATTAGGGCCACTTTTTAGCAAGAAATCTTCACAAAAATTGCACTTATAAACATTTTTTAAATATAAAATAAATGTAAGACAACAATCGTTTTTTAAATAACTAATGTAAATGACTGAAACAGTCTAATATTTCAATATTAAGCATAAAAAATGCACTTAAGTCTTTTGCCTCTCTTCCTTCTTGAATCATGAAATGGTATGTTCAATTTATAAGTAAATTAAAGTAAATTAACTGTCATTATTACATGTAAAATTATACTGGAAAGTGAAAAATGGCAAAACACTCCATAAATGTCATGTTTATATATTATTGTACAATCTAAAACAATGTCAATAGAAAATTTCAGACAGAAT
>MJUT01001373.1:916079-935124 GCA_002080005.1 Gigantidas platifrons | reverse complement strand
AAAAAAAAAAAAAAAACGTTCGACCTATGGAATGCTTCGACCTATCTTAGTATTCCCCAAAAAATTTAGCCGAAAAGCAGCAATTCGACCTATCGTCCCCATCGACCTATAGTCCGTAAAATACGGTACTAAGTCTAAATATATATAGTATTGAATGATTTTACAATGTAGGGTCCATCATTTTAAAAGTATTTAGTTCTCAATTGAAATATTCCTTAGTCCCAGTTTTAGCATACAATGTTTATTTTGAATTAAATGCAGTAAGTTTGCTGATTTTTAGAAGTGCAATTATATTTTCACATTTGTGTAGGCACATTTTCAAGTTTTGATTTCTATCTAGTTTTAAAAAATGCTTGCAGGAATTTATTGTAATGACATATACATATATGAAAGGGCCAAGTGAGAGTTGTATGTGTATATGGTTTTAATATAATTGGCATTTTGAATTTGACCATGGCAGAGGTTTTTTTTTTTCAAATTGTATACCATTTTCTAGTAAATAATGACATCTTTACTTTGACATTTCATTCTATATTTAGAAATCTATATATAGAATAGAATGTTTTTAGTTGACTTCCTTGAAAGGAGTCAATTTAACAGAATCTTCTAAGGACTATTCCAGAAAAAAACATAAGAGGGGAGGGGGAGGCTAAAGGCCCCCAGGGCTTTCAATATTTTTCAAGGGAACCAGTACTTCACTATTTATAGGTGTACCTTTTCTTAAAATTTGTGCATTTTAAATGGATATCTTATACACCACTCTTTGAAATTTGGAGGTACCAATTACCATTTTAAGTGCTTAAAAGTACCTGGTATCGCCCCTTATTGAAATGTCTACCACCCATATAATTTTAAAAGGAAACTGAGTTGCATTATATCGTCAAAAGTTGTTACGAACCCATCCCCCATGTATTACAACCCCCATCCCAAAGGGACTTTTCTTGGAATAGCCCTTTACAAGAATTTACAGATATGTAATTCGTTTACAGTATGAAGTATATTTATTGTTAAATTGTGCATCGTTTGAAATATTTTAAAATATTATTATATTTTTTCTTTGTTTTACATGAGTAAATGTTTTTTTTGTATTATATTTTATTAATTATGAGAGATTGTTGAATGTATATTTCCTTGTGTAGATGTAAATTTGTGGAAAAATGTTTTTTTTTCTTTTCAAATCTTCTCCACTCGACCAACATCAGATAAAGATGCTGCTCACTCATCATCACCTCGGCTGTTATACATGGTTGAATATATATCAAACCGATGTATTTTAATTTGTTTACTCATTTATTGATAGGCAAATAAACAAAAATCGTGGAGCCCAGCTCTCTCACGGATTTACATTGGTGAAAATTAACTTGGGAATATCCTTTGATTTGAAACCAAAAACAGTTGCGAGATTTTGGATTTGTTATAAGATGGATGTGACGCGTTGACTGTTTTTCTACTATGATTCTAAGTTTCATATGTTTTTGAAAGAAGTCTGTGGTCACTTTTGTATCTCGTTAGAGATTAGGACTAAACATCCGAGGAGTTCCGAGTGATTCTGCTCCAGCAAATATTTGATATTTATTTGCAGTCGTATTTTCACAATATCTCTCCACATTTACAGATAATGCATATTTAAAATATTACCATTTGGCAGATTTGAAATTTGATGAATATGTTTTAAAAGCAAGTCCAGAAATATTTAGATTTTTCATATCATGAAATATTGAAATTGTGTTTTCATTTCATATTTTAATGTTGATAACATTTTAATTTACTCATACTTGAACGAACCATCAAAATATGCACAAATGTCCACCATGTAAAAAATAACATACATGTATTGTATCACTTTTGGCAAGTCTTCCTCCTCAAGTTATTATTCAACAACCACCAAAGAAACATTTTCCCAAAGAATTTGAAAACTGACAAAGCTGGTTGGAAATCGTAGACTACCATTCATTGCATGACCAACGTATAGGGAACACGTTGGTCGGTCACCTAATGTTATTGTTCTGTATCAACCTTTACCTTGTAATGGCTATTTGTACAGCTCATAGCTGAAATACTGCTCAATTGATACAGCTTTCCAATGACCATTGATACAGCTTAATTTCAATGACCATTGATACAGCTTAATTTCAATGACCGTTGATACAGTTTAATTTCAATGACCATTGATACAGCATAATTTCAATGACCATTGATACAGCTTAATTTCAATGACCATTGATACAGCTTAATTTCAGTGACCATTGATACAACTTAATTTCAATGACCATTGATACAGCGTAAATTCTATGACCATTGGTACAGCGTAATTTCAATGACCGTTGATACAGCATAATTTCAATGACCGTTGATACAGCTTAATTTCAATGACCATTGATACAGCGTAATTTCAATGACCGTTGATACAGTGTTATTTCAATGACTGTTGATACAGTGTAATTTCAATGACCATTGGTACAGTTTAATTTCAGGTTTGTGTCCTCAATCTTTATGTCTGTGGAGTTTTACCATCTGTTTAAGGAAGAAATAGGTTCTTATAATCAGACAAAATTGAAGATAAGGATATCTTTCACTCATGTAAGAAATTCTAAGTCTTATAAACTCGTTTAGTTGCCATCAATGTCCAGTTGTTATAGACATTCAGCATTGCTCCACTCAGGAAAGACAGAATTACTTACACTCATTAAAGATGTACCTTATCTCCAATAGTGACTCGTTTAAGAACTTTTTTTGTCATTCATTTCATCAATTTCAACTTTAAAAACTATTATTTATTGTGATTCTAATAGTATATAAAAGATAACAATTATATTATACTCAATTCATAAAATTTTGAAAATTATTTTTTGAACACCAGGATTCATTCCTAATCCCATACTTAGCTAATTCAATGATTAAATTTTGTTGCTACACTCTTTTTTTAATCATATTCAATCATTGAATTAGCTAATTATGTGATTGGGAATTAAAAATGTAATTATGGTTAATCATATGATTAGCTTAATCACAAGTTCAAAGTTTTAACAACTGCTTCATCTAGTCCTATCATATTATCATTGATTGTCCTTTCTTCCTTAATGGGTTATTTCCCCTTAAAAATTACCTTTTAAGATCACTTGGCTAAAGGCCAAGTGAGCTTTTAGTGTCACTTGGTGTCTGTCAGTCTGTCATCCACCATCATGAACTTTTTTTTTAAATATTTTTTATCTTGCTCTCCAAAACTGCTCAACCAGATGGCCCCAAATGTGGCAGTGATTGAGAAAAGGAGATGCTGATTGTAGTATAATGATTAAATTTGTGTTTATTTTGTGCCTTGGTCTAATAATGGGTTCATGTCCTCAGGGTCAAAATTTATAATAAAAAAAACAAAAAACAAGATAAGCAATAAAATTAAATATTATTTTGCAGGTGAGCTAAACAAGCTTCTGGGTTATAGGTTTAAGGGGGTTTACCTGTAACTGTTAATAATGAATGGATGGATAAAGTGTTGATGCTTTATATGTAAAGACTTTTATGTTTACTATTGAGAATAAAAAAATATGAAAGTAATTTTGTTAGTATTTTTGTCATGATTTAATAAGTGTCTGTCATACTTGGCAATCCTATGTAGGTCCTTAGGTTTTCTTGCTCCCTAAGACTTTTATATTATTTGGCTTTGCAATCTTTTGATTGTGAGCGTATATGATGACCGTTAATCCTGAAACGTGTCTTTTAAATTTGCCATCTACGTTTTTTTTTTTTTTTTTTTTTTTTTACAGTAGTCCCACTTTTATATGGCCACTCCCACATGACCTCACCTCTTATCAGGCCAGATTTCATATTCACTAGGATCGTAAAATACTACCTGACCTCCCCAAGAGAGGCGAACATTTCACACAAGTCCACTTTTTCATGACAGAAGGGGTGCATTTAGAAGGTACCAGTCGTTTCATTTTTACCAGTTTCTGCTCATCACAGGATTGTTTAATTCTTTAAGCTATGTATGCAGCCCAACAAATGTATTTTGTGGAAATAAAGCCACATAATGTTGACAACAGCATTTCACCGGGTTTATAACTAGAGTGACATGACAGGTGCCACTAGTGGAGCAGGGTTTTTAATGGAGTTGGTGTTCCTCGATCTACTGTTTTTATACCCCCCGCAAACAAAGTTTGGGGGGGTATATAGGTTTCACCCTGTCTGTCTGTCCGCATAGAGGGTACATGGTTTGTTCGTGCAACTCCTCCTAAAGTTTTTAGGCTAGGAAGTTTTTATTTTCCAGATCATTTGTACATATATCAAAGATGTGCATGTGGTAAGGATTTTGATTTTTGTGCATATTTACCAAAAATATAGATTGTTGAACTTAGTCATTTTTTGGTGAATTTGGCAAAAAGGGTACATGGTTTGTCCACACAACTTCTCCTAAAGTTTTTACGCTATGAAGTTTTTATATTGCAGATCGTTTGTGCATACATCAAAGATGTGCATGTGGTAAGGATTTTGATTTTCATGAATTTTTACCAAAAATATAGATTGCTGAACTTAGTCTTTTTTTTGTGAATTTGGTTAAAAGGGTATATGGTTTGTCCACACAACTTCTCCTAAAGTTTTTACGCTAGGAAGTTTTTATATTGCAGATCGTTTGTGCATACATCAAAGATGTGCATGTGGTAAGGATTTTTATGTTCATGAATTTTTACCAAAAATATAGATTGCTGAACTTAGTCTTTATTTTGTGAATTTGGCTAAAAGGGTACATGGTTTGTCCGCGCAACTCCTACAGTTTTTGCGCTACGAAGTTTTTATATTGTAGATTGTTTGTACATATATCAAAGATGTGCATGTGGTAAGGATTTAGATTTTTGTGCATTTTTACTAAAAATATAGATTGTTGAGCTTAGCCATTTTTGTGTGAATATGACAAGAAGGGTACATGGTTTGTCTGCGCAACTCCTCCTACAGTTTGTAAGTTAGGAAGTTTTTACATTGCAGAACATTTGTACTCGTATCAAAGATGTGCATGTTGTAAGGATTTTGATTTTCATGAATTTTACCAAAAAATATAGATTGTTGAACTTAGTTATTTTTGTTTATTTGTGAATTTGGCTGAAAGGGTACATGGTTTGCTCTTACAGTTTTTATGCTACGACGTTTTTATTTTTGTTGAATGTGTTAAACATTATAATTTGACAAATAATATATTTTACGTGTAGACTTAGTTTTCAATAATCTTGGACACAGTCAGAGTGAAGCGGGGGGTATTAGTCCCGCTATGCGGACAGTTCTAGTTTATTTAGTGTTTAGTAGATTGTTGTTTGTCTTTTTCTTTTAGACATTATGTTGTCTGTCCTTCGATTTACGGATTCTGATTACCCATTTAGTATCTTCAAACGCTTCTTAATTTTTAGCTCACCAGAGCCAAAGGTTCTAAGATAGCATTTAGCATCATTTGTCATTCAGTGTGTGTCATCTGAATTGTCACATGTTGATATTCTTCTCAACAACCACAATGGAATTAAATGTAGATAGACTGTCTGGGAGACCAAGCATATCTAGTATTTATACAATACACAAACATGTATGAAATTTAACAACATCTGGCATTGACCATTTTATCTGATGTGATACTGCATAAAGTTGTTGAAAAAATGGCTATTGAATGTTCGTGGCCAATATCATCTGACATGTAAATATTTGTGTAAGAAGATACCAAAGGGGTTTTCCTACTCGTACACCGAAGGACAGACAACACAATGGCCAAAGGAAAAATAATAAAAGTACAAACAACGATGTACAAAACACTACATAGAAAACTAAAGATCGAACAACACAACCCACACTAAAACCGGAAGTGAACTCGTGTAAGCAGTTCCTGCTCCTCTAGAGGCACCCGTCGTGTTACTCTTTTAAAAAAGCCGGTGATAAATCATGAATGAAGATAGTACCAGGAAATGTTTAATACAAGTGGATCATATCCGTGTCATCTGGGATATTCCAGTTAACCAAGCCATGGTGTAAACAGCCAATTTTGCGTGGCTTTAGAGTCAATAACTAGTACATATATGTAACATGTGGAACGAGCACGTGAACATTAAACCCAGTTCAAAATGAAATTATATACATTTTTAATTCCTAATCACATAATTAGCTAATTCAATGATTAAATATGATTAGTTAATACATTGATTAAAAAATAGTTCAGCAATAAAATTTAACCATTGCATTTATAAGTATGGAATTAGGAATTAAAAATGTAATTATGGCTAATCATATGGTTAGCTTAATCACAAGTTCAACAACGGACCCCTGACTTTTTAAGCATAAAGATTTGATTTGATTTATTATGTTTAACGCCACTTTCAGCAATATTTCAGCGATATCATGGCGACCAGTTTTAGTGGTGGAAGAAGCCGGAGTGAACCACCAACCATGGGCAAGCAACTGGCAAACTTTATCACTTGCGAGTCGAGTGCACCTTTTTTTATAATTTACAAAGTTGGGGGCGAACCCACGTCATATTGGTGATAGGCTTGTATGAGTTGTTAGGTAATCCAACTACCTAACTCATGCAGTCACCCGGGCCCTAATGCATATATGGGTAACACGGGGTGTGTCTAATAAGAAGCAGGATCTACTTACTTTCCATGAGGACCTAGGTTTTTGGTGGGGTACGTGTTGCTCATCTGTTGAGTTTTCTGTGTTGTGTTATTTTACTTCGTCTTTGTTGTGTGTCTTGTGGGCCCAATGTTGCTAGTGTCTGGAATGTCCATTCTTGATTATCCCTTCAGTTTTCTCTGATATCACCGAACCATTTCAAAACTAACATATTTATGGCCCCATCCCTAGGCGTCTGGGGCATTAAGTTTAACAGGTGTCTGCTGCATTAAATTTAAGAGGCGCCTGGGGTATTAAGTTTAACCAATGTCTATTCGTACATCCCGTATTTGGTTTCCGCTCAATAACTTGAGTTCCTTTTATGCAAATAGTTTGAAATTTAAGCATGAGGTAAGAACCATAAAACATGGCAAAGTTCGGACTTTACCACTTTTTCTATTATGGCGTTTTGCCACTTGATTTTAACCAAATGCAAATTTTGATTCCTGCTCAATGAAATACGTTTTTTTTATATGCAATTCATTAACAAATCGCATACAATGTCGATCTTCGCACAATATCCATCTTCAATTCCCAAATGTTGCTAAGCACCTGTCTTTCTATCATGAAAAGTATGTTGTCCCTGCTGACAAGGCCGATAAGAATATTATTTTTGTGTGTAAATCATATTACATAGACTACTTGATAAAGCAATTGGGTATTGTCCAAAGATTCAACAGTAGCAGCTTGTTGAGTGTCACAAAGTCACAGTAAGATTATCAGACGTTATGAAACAATAAAATTATTGAATAAGCACGGACGTAATAGAGGACACCATTGGAAACTATTGGAGCGACGCTTGTTTCTGCTCCTTTCAGTACATTGTGGAACTTTACGTGGTGACATTGCAGGATAAATAAACACAATATACGTATATTTTTGCCGGTTTCTAAAGCAACAAGTAAACTAAGAACAAACAATTAATATTTCCCGAAAATATACAGATAAATAAAACGTAGATATCAAATTTAGTGCACACGACGTGTTTCTGGAATAACCTTCATCAGGTACACTCAAAATCCAAAGATTGGAAAACCAAATAATTTAAAGTTTTGGGAGCAATACAACCAAAGGGTCAATCTGATTAAAATCATACACCAGACTAAATTTTCATATCGTCCCGACGATATGAAAATTGAATCTGGGGTATGATTTTAATCAGACTGACCAAAGTGTCTAAGCAGGACAGCCAAAATCGGCTACAGTAACCTACAAAATGTATGCCTGAGAACCTTAGTTTTATTAATTATTACATTACTGTAAATTTCAGTAATAAATATATATAAATAATCATGTTAGTGCCGAAGCACTGACTACTAGGCGGATATTGACTTATATACATGTCGGCGTAGTCTGCCAGACTGATTATACATTTTGGCTTCATTGAAGCGTAGTCTTCCAGACTGATTATAAATCTTCGCTTTATTGAAAATTGGGTATGTAAAAATATGGTTAAATGTGTAATTACATTAAATTATGAAATTCAAATATTTAAATTTCACATGAAATCGGACTCCTTAAGTACCACCACATCGTTCAAATTAAAAGTGAAATTACAATAAAAACACATATATCCAATTTCAAATTAAAAAAAAAATGAATTATGATTCTCTTTAATGACTTCACTAACTTTATTATTTCGGATTTTCGCATAGATTTTATGAGGATTTTAGAGAAAATATATTTAATGTTGCAAAAAGTTATACCGTTGATTTTATGTCTTTTAATAATGAAGAGAAAATAACGTTTTTATTCTCAAATGAAAATATGATTAGAATATGTGCCAAAACCTGTTTACAAATTTTAAAATTAATTACTCCACCCTGTACACAATCAACAACACATGCACACTCGAGTTTATCTGATTTTAATCTTATTTAATGTGAATTTCAAATTAAATGAATGAAAATTTCAAATATTAATACAAAAACTTGTGATATCAAATATATTTTCACAATTCAATTCAATATTTTATTAAAGTCTCATCTCTTAAACATAATATTTGTACAAAAAAAAAATATTAAAAGTACATACATATAAATATTAAGAGCCATTAAATACAGAATTATAAGAGACTATATACATTTAAATAACTTGATAATAACATAAAAATTACAATTGATGTACATATATAAGAAAGGAAGAACTATTTACAGTATAAACTATTTCTACGTCTTTTTAAAATGTGTAAACAGGTTTTGGCACATATATATTCTAATCATATTTTCATTTGAGAATAAAAACATTATTTTCTTTTCATTATTAAAAGACATAAAATCAACGGTATAACTTTTTGCAACAATAAATAAATTTTCTATAAGATTCTCATAAAATGGACAGTTTAAAAGTACATGTGTTTCTTCCTCTATAAAATCACTACAAAAACAACAAATTCGTTCTTCAATTCTCAAATTTTCAAATCGACCCGTTTTTATTCTAAGTGGTGCAACTCCACATCTAAATTTAGCGAATGCACTCCGGTGTGAAAATGGCAAAGCTATTTTGCAATACATTTCTGTTTCAAAACTATTTTTAAAAAGTCGATACGTTCTGAGTTTATTTCCACCTCTACCAGATACAGATCTTTCTAAACTTAAACAGTTATGCCAATCATTTACATGTTTATCAAACAATCTCGACATTACACTATTAACAATAAAATCAACATTTTGTGAAATATTACAAAAGTGACTTAAATTAAGATCACGGAAGGTTTTGTTAACAACAAAATTCCAATTCTTGACACATTTATGACTTAAGCTCATGCAATTTGACCATACGAAAACCTTTCTATTTAGTCTATCAGAAGTCATATTATTAAATCGACACCATATACGTATAATGCATTTCCATTGTTTATGAAAAAAATGGTGGCCATCCCATATCTCCGGTGACTGTGGCGTTTGGTGTATACTTGCCAATCCCCAAGAAAAATCTACAGGCTCTATTTTGTATAGCGTTAATACAAGATACATTTTTATACCCCCAAATACTTGCCCCGTATTCTATTATGGGGGACACTAAGCTGTCATATAATTTTGTAAATACTTGATATGTAACACCACCTAGATCTTTACATTTAGCTATAACTAGGCCTAAAGCTCTGTTAGCCGATGCGGCCACAGCGTGTGCTGTAATGTTATAATCTAAGAATTCATTTAAAACAAGACCTAAATAGGTATAGCAATCTGCATAATGAATGATACTATCTCCACATTTAAATCCAGTACAAGACCTAGGAACAGATGGTGTTCTAAATTGAACAACATTACTCTTTGTTGGATTAACAGTCATACAGTTATCATTACACCAAGTTGCTAACGCATTTAACAATGTTTGCAATCCATTTTCATTATTGGCTAAAATAACTATATCATCTGCATAAAGTAGAATGCAAACTTTTTCATTGCCTATATCAATACCACAGTTATACGACTTGATGAAAATAACTAGATCGTTTATATATAAGGTAAATAATAAAGGGGATAAGTGATGCTAAAGATGCTCATTTTTAAATCAAATTGATGTTATACAAAATTGTAGCCAAAAAAAAAAAAAAGAAGAAATTTATTGTTACAATATAAAATTATCTTAATATTATTTTATATATCCACATGTGACCGTAAATCGGTCAGTTAAGACATTTCCTTATAATTCTCATTCAATGCCATGTTTACTTGGGCACTTTTAAGCCAAATAAAATACCAAAACCTCGTTTAATTTGATGAAGAAATGTCGACTCGCTGATCTTTTTTGTTTGCATATGTTTTGTGATGGCGCCCAAGTCACGTTATCTGAAATCGGTCAACCATAAAATAGTCGCGTGGAACACAAATAGGCCTAGGAGATTGTATTTTACAATATTTTTTAATTTGCTTTTTCTATATTTTGCCATTTTTTCATTAAATTGTATTTGCTGTCACTTGTTTTCAGCAGATAATATCTCTGTTTTCACATACAATTTTATCCATGTAATTCATTTATTACCCACAAATTCCCGCTGAAATATCTGAAAATTGTCTAAGGAATTACTTAATTTCAAAACGAAAACAATGTCATTTCCTTTGCTTAATGGAGTTGTAAATATAGGTCAAGATGCGCAGTGGAATGTAAACAAACACAGGATATGCAAATTATCCACTACGGACTGTGTTTTTCTGGAAATATTTAAATTTGATTATTAAGTCAAAATGGTAATAGTAAAATGGCACCATTTTGGCACCAAAACCCATGGATATCTTTTCTTATCTGTTTAAATCTCATTGTTGCCTTGATCAAAGTGAAAGTAAATTCATTATCTATTTCTGGACGCAGTTTGCAGGATAAATGACGTCATCGACATCTGAACTCACGTCACAGTGCGTTCCAAAATGGTGACCGATTTCAGGTGTTGACCGATTTTAACGGACGAGAGGATAAACGTTAGAGAATACCGAAGGGACAATCCATAGAAACTGGCAACACAGGTCACACAAGACGAAGACAAACAAACAAACAAATACACACCACAATATATGTGGACACCACTATGAGCAAACAATTTTGTTTATGCTAAATATGACGTACTATTTAAGTTAAAATTATTCCACTATTCCAGATATCAGGGTTTTTGTGTTAGATATGACGTACTATTTAAGGTCAAATTATCCCATTATTCCAATTATCAGGGTTTTTATGTTAAGTATAACGTACTCTTTCAATTCAAATTACCCCACTGTTCCAGTTATCAGGGTTTTTTGTGTTAAGCATAGCGTACTATTTCAGTTCAAATCATTCAACTGTTCCAGTTATCAGTGTTTTTGTACTAAGCAAAAATACTGATTCAGTTAAAATCATCCCAGTATTCCAGTTATCAAGGTTAATTTATCCTCAATAAATATGTACGGATCATATACTTAATTTAAACCATTGGAATATTTCCGACATGAATCTAACATATTCGTAGGAGTTCCTTTGTTTTCATTTGAGCGAACGCAAAGCAGTGCAGTGAAATAACATGTTCCTTCATGATTATCTACAATATGATTAAACAATTTGAGGGCCCAGGTGGCTCAATGAGTTCGGTAGTTGGATCTAATAGCTCACACAAGCCTATCACCAATACGGCGTGGGTTCGCGCCCGGCTTTGTAAATTACCAAAAGGGTGCACTCGACGCACAGCCGCAAGTGATAAAGTTTACCAGTTGTTTGCCCATGGTCAGTGGTTCTCTCCGGCTTCTCCCACCACTAAAACTGGTAGCCATGATATAGCTGAAATATTGCTGTAAGTGGCGTTAAACACAATAAATCAAATTAAATCAAATCAAATCAAACAATTTGTGCATATTCTATTTACTACAAACCTATTTTCCGATTTTTTTTACAAGATTGAAGCATCTACAAATTATAAGAAAATTATACTAAAATTATTGGTTATCATTGCCGTTGCTCCAGGTAGAACGGATACGATTTTATACTAAAATTATTGGTTATCATTGCTGTTGTTCCAGGTAGAACGGATACGAGATTATACTAATATTATTGGTTATCATTTCCGTTGCTACAGGTAGAACGGATACGATTTTATACTAAAATCATTGATTATCATTTCCGTCGCTCCAGGTAGAACGGATACGATATTATACTAAAATTATTGGTTATCATTGCCGTTGCTCCAGGTAGAAAGGACATGATTTTATAGTAAAATTATTGGTTATCATTTCCATTGCTCCAGCTAGAACGGATACGATATTATACTAAAATTATTGGTTATCATTGCCGCCGCTCCAGGTAGAACGGATACGATAATATACTAAAATTATTGGTTGTCATTACCGTTGCTCCAGGTAGAACGGATACGATATTATACTAAAATTATTGGTTATCATTTCCGTTGTTTCAGGTAGAACGGATAGGATATTATACTAAAATTATTGGTTATCATTTACGTTGCTCCAGGTAGAACGGATACGATATTATACTAAAATTATTGGTTATCATTTCCGTTGCTCCAGGTAGAACGGATACGATATTATACTAAAATTATTGGTTATTGTCGTTGCTCCAGGTAGAACGGATACGATTTTATACTAAAATTATTGGTTATCATTTCCCTTGTTCCAGGTAGAACGGATACGATATTAAACTAAAATTATTGGTTATCATTGCCGTTGCTCCAGGTAGAACGGATACGATAGTATACTAAAATTATTGGTTATCATTTCCGTTGCTCCAGCTAGAACGGATACGATATTATACTAAAATTACTGGTTATCATTGCCGTTGCTCCAGGTAGAACGGATACGATATTATACTAAAATTATTGGTTATCATTTCCGTCGCTCCAGGTAGAACGGATACGATATTATACTAAAATTATTGGTTATCATTGCCGTTGTTCCAGGTAGAACGGACATGATTTTATACTAAAATTATTGGTTATCATTTCCATTGCTCCAGTTAGAACGGATACGATATTATACTAAATTATTGGTTATCATTTCCGCTGCTCCAGGTAGAACTGATACGATAATATACTAAAATTATTGGTTGTCATTACCGTTGCTCCAGGTAGAACGGATACGATATTATACTAAAATGTTTGGTTATCATTTCCGTTGTTTCAGGTAGAACGGATAGGATATTATACTAAAATTATTGGTTATCATTGGCGTTGATCCAGGTAGAACGGATACGATTGTATCGGTAGTAAGGGAAATAACTCATATTAAAAATATAATTTTTGAATAAAGTCGGGAATGTACAATAGGTCTATTTGTATTGAAAGAGTTTTAAATAATAGGCACCTGAATTCACTCCTTATTATTAGTAAGGTTCACCATGCGGAATCCTTAATGTTCTGTGTTTGTAGATAATTGTTTGTCCTTTTGGACATGGTATCGTCTCATATGTTTATGACGTCTAATTACCACTTTCATCGACCAGAACAATCAAGGATTTCGCTCTCCGTGAGTAGATATAAGCGACTAAAGTTAAAGATTCACATATTTTTTTCTAAAACTTCCGATATTAAAACGTTCTTGTCGATCTATTATCCACTTATAATACTCAAAACTTGGTATAGACCTAGTACGTTAATAGCAAAGACGAGGTGTCAATTTATTTCTGTTGTTAATATCGCTGACAGTCGCGGGGGATAAAAATAGCATACTCACCCGAAACGTTGTTGTTACTTGTCTGACCCGGTTCTTAGTGTTCGACCTGGTTCCAAGTATCCGAACACCCGGCGTGACTTTGGTATCTTCAAACTTTTCTTCCATTTAAACTTTCAAACATGATGTTTATATCGAAATGTAGAACCGTTCTCAGCACCTTTTATTGTGATGTTCTTTGTTGTTTTTTCAACAAAGTTGGATCTTCGTCGTAATAAGGGGCCCGAGTGGCTCAATGCGTTAGGTCAGTGTATCTAATAGCTCATACAAGCCTATCACCAATACGGCGTGGGTTCGCGCCCGTCTTTGTAAATTACAAAAAATGGTGGATTCGACTCGCAGTCGCAAGTGATAAAGTTTACCAGTTGCCCATAGTCGATGGTTCTCTCCGGCTACTCCGGCTTCCTCCACCATTAAAACTGGTCGCCACGATATAGCTGAAATAGTGTTGAAAGTGGCGTTAAAACACCTAAAATCAATCAATCAAATCATGGATCTTCCTCGTAATAAAAACGTAGATATCTAATTTATTGTCCACGGCGTGTTCCTGGAGTAATCTTCATCAGGTACCAATCTTATTAAAATCAACTGTTTGTTTGGCTCCGATTACTACGTCTGTTTGATTTCTATAAATCGTCAGAAAACAATTCTTAAAAATCCAGTTTTCAAATCAACCATATTTTTTGTAGATGAATATTAATATTTGATATATATATATACGAACTCTGACAATTAATTTCAAAATTTTTTGTCCATTATTAAAGAAGTTACCCATTAGGACCCGGTTGCATCAACGTTTCATTAGCTTAATGCATCATTAAGTCCTAATGAACACTTAAATACGGATCGCGTCATTAAACTTTTGATACAACAGATTTTAATGATTTATTAGCTAATGAACCGATAATGACGCTTTAGTGATTCATTAAAGTTAATGAAACGTTGATACAACCGGGTCCAGGTCTCTATGTTAATTATATTTTCAGAAGAGTAAACATCTTCATGGAGTGAGTACACATAGTGTAAGAGCCCAACCATCAAAACAAAATAACAGACATGTGCTTTCAATGTCTATTTCATAGTACCATGTAACATAGGCATTTAAATATTAAAAGTCTACTCAATAACTGACCATTAAGGTGATAGTAAATTTTATTGATGTCCTTTAATATTTAAATTTCCTATGTCACATGGTACATCTGTTATTTGTACTCACTCCATCCAGATTTTACACTTCGAAAATATAATTAACATAGAGACCTTATGGGTAACGTTTTAATAATGAACCAAAAATTTTGAGATTAATTATCAGAGTTCGTATATATCATACATTAATATACATCTAGAAAAAAAAAATTTGATTTGAAAACTGAATTTTTAAGCATTTTTTTCTGGAGATTTATAGAAGTAAAACGGACTTATACGCCACAAGTAATCGGAGCCAAACAAACAGCTGATTTTAATAAGGTTGCATCAGGTACATTCATTGGCAACAGATGGGAAAACCAAGTAATGTAAAAGTTTTTGGGAGCAAGAAACCAAAAAGATATTAATAGGATATTTATGATGTGTTGCAACTAACACGACTAAGGTCTCTTTGAAACATTGCATTATTTTTTATTGTGCTGGAAGTTGTGTGTTAATATTATTAAATCATCAGATTCTCATCGCAATACTGTTCTACGTTGTGGTCATGATTTTTCTGTAGCAACTGACTTGAAATTGGGAAATATAGGGCAGAGGTACCGGGGGTAAATGTCCATAAGTAAGGGTAATAACAAAATTACCGAACACCGAGCAATCTTCCAAAGGGAAAGGCAAAATTCAACAAACAGACAAAATCAGTCCACAACCGGAAAACTGGGAAAACCGCAATGGCCCTGACTTGGTACAGGTATTTCCAAAGAAATGGTGGGTTGAATCAGATTATACGGCGCTAAACCTCCCGCTTCCATTACGGTTAAAAGGTTTTAGTGACGTGACGACAATACATTGTGATCTCTGCTGTTACCGAAGCGAAATTAATGGGGAACGTTGGTAATTATTGGTTTGGTTATGGAGGTAAATAAAGTGTTGAGGTTGTTCTTGACAACCAGTCAGATCATAATAATAGCATCTGAATATCAACCAACACTAGGACGAAGAGCTTTGAGATAACAAAGGGGCAATCAGCACATGTAGAGGTCAATTAAATAGCATGGAAAGTAAGGCAGGCAGTTGCTGAACAATAAGGTAAAGTTAAAAGAGTTAACCAACTACCATGGAAAGTAAATCAGTCAGTTGCTAAACAATAAGGTAAAGTTAAAAGAGTTAACCAACTAACATGGAAAGTAAATCAGTCAGTTGCTAAACAATAAGGTAAAGTTAGATTAGATTAGATTAGATTAGATTAGATTAGATTAAACATATTTTATTGCTAAATATTTTAACAATTGGATTGGACACAAATTATACCAATTTACAAGGGTCCTCTCCACATAATAAATAATTACAATAGTACATGCGTCAGCAATAATAAATTACAATATACATATACAACATTATAAATAAATTCTTTGAAAAATGAAGAAAATGGAGATACAACAACAAAAATACAAAACAAAAGGCATGAAATTATATAATATAAGCATGTTTTACCTTACTTGTATCTGAGATGGAATTGATAGATTAATTAAAAAAATACATATTGGGGGGAGGGGTTGTGATCATAAATGGGTAAAACGTTTTGTTCGTTTGATGTAAAGTTGTACAGATTTGAAAATTTGTAGATTTTGCATCTCAGTTAAGGTGTCATCGCCAAAAAGTAGGACTTCAATTTTTAGTTCAGAAGAAAAACTAGTCTTAATTTCAATTCTTCTCTTGCTTCGTTGTAAAGACAACATTCTAATATAAAATGAATTGCATCCTCAAATGCACTACCACATATACAGCCTGGATCATTAGCCAAATGCACGCGAAACAGATCAGCATTCAAGCTACTGGATCTGTCTCAATCTAGTGTGAATTATATTTAATATTCTAAATCCAATATTGTAAAATTTGGGGGATTTTATTGTTTGATTTTTAATTGCTTGTTTGAATCTATTTAGAGTAGGGGCATTTCTTAATTGTGGACTTAATTTATTCCATGATTTAATAGTAGAGGGAAAAAGGAGTTTGCGAATAATTGTAATCTAGTGAAGGGATTTCTAACTTCGGTTTGGTTGCGCAAATTTAATTCATTTTCCTCTCGTATAAAAGGCAGTAAACAGTCATGTAAATATAATGGACTATCATTATTACGTATTTTGTAAAACAAGTTTAATTTTCTACTGTGTTTACGAGAATGGAGGGATTCCCACCCAGTTTCAAAATATAGGGATTCTATGCTTGCAAATTTTGGCAACCCAGTAACAATTCTAGCAGCTTCGTGTTGTATTTGTTCAATTTTATTTAAATCCAAAATAGTACAACCATCCCACAGTTCACACGCATACTCTAATAATGGCCTTATATAAGTAAAATGTATTTTTCCGTGATTTTCCCTGTTAAGTTTAATTTTGAATTTACGTAGCATAGACAGTTGACCAGATGTGCTTTTTAATATATTTTGAATGTGACAATGCCATTTACAATTCGATGAAAACGTAACACCCAAATGTTTATGATTTTCTACAAATTCAACATCCTCATTACTGAAAGTATTTGAGGTTTAATATTTCCCTGATTTGTTGAGAATAGCATACATTTAGTTTTTTGGGGATTAAAATACAATAATAATTTTGTTGACCAATTGTAAATTTTTATCATATCTGAATTTAATCTTTGTTCAATTTCATTTATATTAGAAGATGAATACGATAGTGATGTATCATCAGCAAACAATCGTGAAAGACTTTGAATATTTTCAGTGATATCATTGATATATAATATGAATAGTAAAGGGCCTAACACTGAACCTTTAACGTTCGCTACTTCTGAAAGACAATTCTGTAGAATAACTTTTTGATTTCTGTCACTTAAGTAATTTTCAAACCAACGGAACAAATTCCCGGAAATTCCATAAGCTTTTAATGTTTTTAGTAGGCCACGGTGCCAAACTTTATCAAAGGCTTTTGATATATCACAAAATACAGTACAAATAACTTCACGATTTTCTAATGATAAACAAATATTGTGGAAAATTTCAATAAGTTGGTGCACGGTAGAGTGTCCGCGCATAAATCCGGACTGATATTTATAGATAAGAGAGTTGTCCAGTAGGAAATTAAAAATATATTTGAAAACAACACGTTCAAAAATTTCCCAACACAACTATGTAGACTAATAGGTCGATAATTTGATGGGTCAGATTTTATACCTTTCTTAAAGAGTGCAATAACTATAGCCGACTTCCAAATTTTTTGAAATTTTCTAGTTTGTAGGGAATAATTAAATATTAACTGGAGGGGTTTACAAATTGTAGAAGCCGTATTTTTTTAACATACAGTGACTTATCAGATCGCTACCTACTGTTTTCCCGAGCTGTAGACATTCAAGTATGTCCTTAGCTTCATCTGAAGTTATATGTAGAGTGTCTATTCTATTACCTGTGCAATCATGAAAATCGGGGGTAGGAACATTAGAGTTTTCTATTTCAGTTATGGAGCAGAAAAATTTGTTTAATATATTGGATTTATTCTCATTATTTATTACGAACTCACCAGAGTCCAATTTTTGCAATGGAGGGATATTTGGGGAATGGTTACTGTTCCCCATTATTTTTTTTTATCAATTTCCAGTATGATTTTGGATTAGACTTACCATTTTTATCTAACATATCATTAGCATTGATGAAAAATTGCTCTCTTGCATACTTTATCATATTGTTAACTTTGTTCCGTTGGGTCTTATACTTACGTAGAAGAAAGGAGGAACTATTTTGTTTTACCTGTTTATGGAGTCGATCTCTAATACGCATTGCGCTTCTTATAGATGAATTAAACCAAGGTTTATCATTTGGTCGTATTGTAATGATCTTAACCGGAATATACATTTTTAACAAATTCAATAATTTTATTTGTAAATTTAATAGACATTTCATCTTTGTTTTCACTAGAAAGTAAAAAGCCCTCCCAGTCGAACAGACGAATTTCGGAATTAAGATTGATAAAATCTGCATGTTTATACAACCATACTTCTCGTTGATACTTAGCTTGTAAATTGTACGGAATTCGTAAAGAAGCAGAAGTGGCATCATGATCACTTATATTTCTATCAATTTGTATAACATCTGA
>MJUT01001373.1:905529-916013 GCA_002080005.1 Gigantidas platifrons | reverse complement strand
CTAAGGTTAAAATTATACATAATTTCATTTAATCGATGGTTGGTCTCAATTAAGAGATCAACATTCAAGTCACCCGTGATCACCACACGAGAAGTCGACTCTGTATACCACACATACTAGAATTTTATATCTAGGAAAACTAACTTCAATCCATATTAATTCTCCATTATTAAATTCTAAATCATATCGTCGAGATGCATGGAGATAATCTGCAATATATATTAAGACTTCGCCACCAAAACAGTTCCTATCATTTCTAAATGGTTCTAAATAACCCGGTATAAGAATATCTGTTGTATTTACCTTATCATCTAAATGGCTTTCTGTTATACAGACTATGGAGGAACCTAGACATATTGTTTCTAAATATTCAATTTTATTTCTTATGCTTCTAGCATTCCAGTGAAGCATCGTTAATTCACTTACTTTGTTGTCTGGTCCGGGGTTTTCTGCTACATCATTACTTAACAAAAGGAGTTGTAGTAGAAAAAAAGTGAATGATAGGTTTTGTTCGAATGGGTCTCTAAAAATAACTTTCAGGATAGATGGCAAGGTTTGAATTGTTTTCTGAAGGAGTACAATTAAAAGCAAAAAATAATATGGTAGAAATTAAAAGAGTTAACCAACTAACATGGAAAGTAAATCAGTCAGTTGCTAAACAACAAGGTAAAGTTAAAAGAGTTAACCAACTAACATGGAAAGTAAGGCATGCAGTTGCTAAACAACAAGGTAAAGTTAAAAGAGTTAACCAACTAACATGGAAAGTAAGGCAGGCAGTTGCTGAACAAAAAGGTAAAGTTAAAAGAGTTAACCAACTAACATGGAAAGTAAAGCAAACAGTTGCTAAACAATAAGGTAAAGTTAAAAGAGTTAACCAACTAATATGGAAAGTAAGGCAGGCAGTTGCTAAACAACAAGGTAAAGTTAAAAGAGTTAACCAACTAACATGGAAAGTAAGGCAGGCAGTTGCTAAACAACAAGGTAAAGTTAAAAGAGCTAACCAACTAACATGGAAAGTAAGGCAGTCAGTTTCTAGACAATAAGGTAAAGCTAAAAGAGTTAACCAACTAACATGGAAAGTAAGACAGGGAATTGCTCCAGATCAGAGAAAGGCCAAAAAGAGAAAATGCCTTATTAATTGTTCCTAATGACTGAAAAACAATTTTATTGAAATGATATGATTTTAACCTAATTTAATGTATTCCAGATGAAACTGGTTTGCTAAATATTGCTTATCGTAGAAGGAAAACGTCAATTTTGTGAATTAAAACCCAAAATGGGCTGTTTTTCATAACACGAATTTGAATGCAATATGTTGACATCTTGTTAGCTATGGTAGCAAGATTACTGATATCTGCCGTTCCATTGATAAATTTACCTTTTAATTCATAGTCTGTACAATTGTTTGCTTTATTCAGCGTTGAGCTCGTCTCTACAATGGCATCATAAAATATGTCTTTTGGACTTTCTTTCGTACCGCTCACAATAATTATTCTGCTAACCACTTGCGGTGATTCAAACTTTATTGTAAAATAGTCCCCCATTTTGGGCACCGATTTTGACCAAAAGTATCCAAACCCAACATTATAAGCACTTTTAGGAGAATATCCGGAATTGATGGAAATACTAGTTTCAAATTTTGCCGGTGGATTATCTCCAATTAATGTTTTCTGGAGGAAATCTTTCCTAAAACGTAGATCTTGAACTTCCATAAATTTACCAGGCAGAGATGAATTTCTGCCTATATGCTGGAAAATGGTAGGATTACTTATCCGCCGACGAAATTGTAACATGATTGGATTGAAACTCAAATAGGTAAAATCTGCAGGTTGTTCTTCGTAAAACAAGGTCACAATTTTAGCTAATGATTCCAAATCACAGGTGTGGTATAACTTTGCAATCATTCCCAATGTTGAGAATTCCAAACATATCCATCTCTCTGTTTGTTCTCGAATAAAGTATTTTATAAATTTAATATAGTCATTAACTGTTATAACGTCATCTTCAAGATGTAAGTAAAACTGGGTCATATTTTCTTTGTAGACGTACAACCATAAAAAGGCAAAATCTATGTTTTGTTTTGCCTTCCATTTTACTCTTGATTCCGGATGCCAACTATAGTGATGGGTAAGATTGTCAAGTTTTGGATACATCCATGAAAAACTTTGAAGTACTTGAATAGTCCCTTCCTGAACATCATCAGAATATAGTTCTTTAATTTTATTGGTTACATTTCTCCTCCAATCATTATCCAAGTCGGCAAGTAAAATTATTATATACATATCTTTTTTATCTTCTTTCGCAGCGTTTTGTAAAAGAGAATCTAATGTGTTGTAAAGATAAGTAACAGAATTAGGTCTCTTAGCTGTCACTATTCCAATGGTCATGTAACCTACAACAATAGGCAATAACTTAATACATATGCAAGAGGGTTGTGATCACATTAACCTGTTTAAATCCGCCACCTCTTTGTGCTTGTCTCAATCCACGACCTGGATTTCCAACAGCATATGTCGTGGTCTTTTATTTTTGTGTTCAGTGAGTTAAGGTGTATATACAAGAGAGTTGTGATCACATTAATCTGTTTAAAGCCGCCACCTCTTTGTGCCTGTCTCAATCCACGACCTGGACTTCCAACAGCATATGTCGTGGTCTTTTATATTTGTGTTCAGTGAGTTAAGGTGTACATACAAGAGAGTTGTGATCACATTAACCTGTTTAACTCCGCCACCTCTTTGTGCCTGTCACAATCCACGACCTGGACTTCCAACAGCATATGTCGTGGTCTTTATTTTGTGTTCAGTGAGTTAAGGTGTGAGGTGATTGTCCGTTTTATTGATATTGGTGGAATTGTTGACCATCACAATTTTCAAAATATTTTTATAGAATTCGACAACGGTTTTTGGTAATGGACCTTTCTTCATTTATGACGTAGTACACAGTTTGTAACACGAGTTAGATGACAGGTGCCACATGTGGAGCAAGAATTGCTCACCCTTCCGGAGCACCTGAGATCACCCCTGATTCTTAGTGGTGTTCGTGTTGCTCAATCTGTAGTTTTCTATTTATGACGTAGTACACAGTTTGTAACACGAGTTAGATTCTTAGTGGTGTTCGTGTTGCTCAATCTGTAGTTTTCTGTGTAGTGTTTTGTAGATCGTTCGAGTTGCTCCAGATATTAACCCGGTGATAAACCATGACAACAATAAAGACAATAAAATTAATACTATTACTGCTTCTCTGCTAACTATGTAGCATCGGAGGATAAGAGCAAAGACTGATTGACTCTGAAGCAAAATAATTTGAAATATGTCTATTCGTTTGTAGTTCCGTTGAGCTAGCACTGTACACAGCAAACTAAGCGTGTTGGACTAATTGCAAAGCGGACATCTCATCGAAATGTACCTTGTTCTCGCCATGATATTCCTGAAAAGTTTACTGGACGCTTAACAACCACCACCCACTCATACTTGAAACCCATTACAGAATGTCAGTGTCACATATCCTTTTATCAAAATTACAATCCTACTCTTTCATATTCATGACTTGCCACCATATTTTTGACGGTACTAATACGATGCGTCACACTAGGGGAACAAGAAGCGAAACCCGTATACTTTACACATATATACATGTATATGAACGCTCACTTTCCTGGTTGAGTACAGACATTTCAATGAAAAGTGGCGGGGCTAAAGTAGTTATATGGGCCTAAGCCCCCCCTCCTCTTAGTGTAATGATGCGGTCATGTAAGTGATTCCACATGGGAATAAAATGTATATTTATTGACTTAATATTCGTTTCCTTCAATGCATCTGTCTTAAATCTAATGTAGGTAATCTGGAATATAGCAGCCATATTGTCTTAAATTTTTTTTATTACAATTGAACTGAATTATACGTACGTTTTGTATTTTCTACTGGTTCTTTTAAAACTACAGCTTTTTTTCGCCAATCAGGTTCCACGTCATATAAAGTAAATATCGGAAATATCATACGTTTCTGTCTAACCTGAATTGAGAAATGATAATACTCGAAATAAACAGGCATGCGCTAAGCACTGACACATTTTCTGATGCAATCTTTTTCTTTTTTTTCATTAATTTAGATATTTTTGTTTTTGCTTTAAATTTTTATTATTTTTTTTGGCGGGTACTTTTTTAGTATTTTAATCATTTTCTAATACAGTGTTATCTGACACGATTCACATGTTCCTTGCAATTTCGTACGGTATTGTTAATAAACAAAAGATAAAGAACTGGATATACCGTCACCCTACTGGATTTCCAAATTGCACAATTTCTAAGATGGTGTATGTATTCCTACCATATGCCATTACCTTTATGTCTTCCTGGTTTATAGTGGTGTATGTATTCCTATCATATGACATTACCTTTATGTCTTCCTGGTTTATAGTGGTGTATGTATTCCTACAATATGACATTCCCTTTATGTCTTCCTGGTTTATAGTGGTGTATGTATTCCTACCATATGACATTCCCTTTATGTCTTCCTGGTTTATAGTGGTGTATGTATTCCTACCATATGTCATTCCCTTTATGTCTTCCTGGTTTATAGTGGTGTATGTATTCCTACCATATCACATTACCTTTATGCCTTCCTGTTTGATGGTGGTGTATGTATTCCTACCATATCACATTGCCTTTATTCCTTCCTGTTTGACGATGGTGTATGTATGTATTCCTACCATATCACATTACCTTTGTCTTCCTGGTTTATAGTGGTGTATGTATTCCTACAATATGACATTGCCTTTATGTCGTCCTGTTTGATGGTGGTGTATGTATTCCTACAATATGACATTGCCTTTATGTCGTCCTGTTTGATGGTGGTGTATGTATTCCTACAATATGACATTGCCTTTATGTCGTCCTGTTTTATGGTGCTGTATGTATTCCTACCATATCACATTGCCTTTATTCCTTCCTGTTTGACGATGGTGTATGTATGTATGTATTCCTACCATATCACATTACCTTTGTCTTCCTGCTTTATTGTGGTGTATGTATTCCTACCATATCGTATTACCTCTATGTCGTCCTGTTTTATAGTGGTGAATATATTACTACAATAAAACATTACCTTTATGTCTTCCTGTTTTATAGTGGTGTATGTATTCCTACCATATCACATTACCTTTTTGTCTTCCTGTTTTATAGTGGTGTATGTATTCCTACCATATCACATTACCTTTATGTCTTCCTGTTTTATAGTGGTGTATGTATTCCTACCATATCGTATTACCTCTATGTCGTCCTGTTTTATAGTGGTGAATATATTACTACAGTAAAACATTACCTTTATGTCTTCCTGTTTTATAGTGGTGTATGTATTCCTATCATATGACATTCCCTTTATGTCTTCCTGTTTTATAGTGGTGTATGTATTCCTACCATATCACATTACCTTTATGTCTTCCTGTTTTATAGTGGTGTATGTATTCCTACCATATGCCATTACCTTTATGTCTTCCTGGTTTATAGTGGTGTATGTATTCCTACCATATGACATTCCCTTTATGTCTTCCTGGTTTAGAGTGGTGTATATATTCCTACCATATCACATTACCTTTATGTCTTCCTGTTTTATAGTGGTGTATGTATTCCTACCATATGACATTCCCTTTATGTCTTCCTGGTTTATAATGGTGTATATATTCCTACCATATCACATTACCTTTATTCCTTCCTGTTTGATGGTGGTGTATGTATTCCTACCATATCACATTGCCTTTATTCCTTCCTGTTTGACGATGGCGTATGTATGTATTCCTACCATATCACATTACCTTTGTCTTCCTGGTTTATAATGGTGTATGTATTCCTACAATATGACATTGCCTTTATGTCGTCCTGTTTGATGGTGATGTATGTATTCCTACAATATGACATTGCCTTTATGTCGTCCTGTTTATGGTGCTGTATGTATTCCTACCATATCACATTGCCTTTATTCCTTCCTGTTTGACGATGGTGTATGTATGTATGTATTCCTACCATATCACATTACCTTTGTCTTCCTGCTTTATAGTGGTGTATGTATTCCTACCATATCGTATTACCTCTATGTCGTCCTGTTTTATAGTGGTGTATGTATTCCTACCATATCACATTCCCTTTATGTCTTCCTGTTTTATAGTGGTGTATGTATTCCTACCATATCGTATTACCTCTATATCGTCCTGTTTTATAGTGGTGTATGTATTCCTACCATATCACATTCCCTTTATGTCTTCCTGTTTTATAGTGGTGTATGTATTCCTACCATATCACATTACCTTTATTTCTTCCTGGTTTATAGTGGTGTATGTATTCCTACCATATCACATTCTCTTTATGTCTTCCTGTTTTATAGTGGTGTATGTATTCCTACCATATCGTATTACCTCTATGTCGTCCTGTTTTATAGTGGTGTATGTATTCCTACCATATCACATTCCCTTTATGTCTTCCTGTTTTAAAGTGGTGTATGTATTCCTACCATATCACATTACCTTTATGTCTTCCTGTCTGATGGTGGTGAATATATTACTACCATATGACCTAACCTTTATGTCTTCCTCTCTTGTGGTGGTGTATGTATTCCTATCATATAATATTGCCTGTGCGTGTTCATGTCTTTTATCTGTAGTCTTACAGTCACCACGTTTATCTTTACAATTAATGATATAATCATCTAAAATAAAACATATGTACATTGTATGTCTTTAAATTCAACTATGTTGTTGTAGATCATTGACTGATTGGCGTTTAACGCCAACGTTAATAGTAATTACGCTACATCGTGAAGTGAACAAATCTGATAAATTAATTTCAGAAACTACAAACTCTTAGAAGTAAGACATATTTGTGATTGATTGATTGATTTGTGCTTAACACATTCTGCATATTATGGAATGTCTGACAAACATCAGCGACATTTCCGCTATCAATTAAATATGTTTCAGTGAATAATTGGAATTACACGGAATACATTCCAGTCGTTCGTCGTCCTTTCACAACAACTATATGTAAACCTATCAAGACCAATACGACATCTGATCAATATTACATGCTTAAATAGTCAAACCTGCTTTAGTGACCACCTCTATTACACAATAACTTGTATTATTTGACCTTATGTTTATTTCCCTCCACAGTGCATTTTATATCAATTAAACCTGTATTAAGGTGGTACCTAACACTACAGGGAGATAACTCTTTAAAATCAGTTGAACGTTTTGATCATTTGAAGTCTGTATGCAAATTTCAAGCATCTCGGTGATCAAAACCACAGAGAGAAAAGCTGCTATGTGGCTAGTGAATTTATAGCTCTGAGTCTGTTGGTTGGAATTTGCTACAATTTTGATATTTATTACAGTGGATATATTCAAACACACTGCCATAAAGTAATATAATTAAACGAGCAGATCAAATTTTACCTGAAGTGTATGGTACCACCTTAAGCGACTACCTGTCTTATGTGACGATATTTCACTGTTCCCTTGGAAAGTCACATAAGACAGGCTTGCCTGTACATGCATATGGTAAGCAATGCGCAGTATGGAACTAGAATCTTATATAATTTCATTGACTATTAAAATATTTTAATGTAAGCTTAGTTATCATAGTTACATAATAACAGAATTAACACAATCCACACTAATAACACAACAATAACAAATAACTGATCAGTTTCTGTGCAATCAAATTAGAGTGAGTGAAGATTGTTTAACCCTGAGTGGTATGACGAATTAATTTGAAGAGATGATGAGGGTGTCCGTTTTGTACTTGACGAACGCGCTTAGTTGTTAGTTGGCTGTTTGAGTGTTTGCTCACTGAAACAACAGTACTTGGGTATTCATGTAGGATCTACTATCTACTATCTATTTTTAAACCGATGATTCTTTTTTATCTTTTCATTATTATCTGATTTTAATTTCTTAACAAGATTTTCTGGTATTGATTTATTTTTATTTTTGCCCATTCTGATATCCAGTTCCTTTTATCATCTAGTCTATTAAATATAGTCTGATTATCAACAAAGATATTATTATTTTTGTCACATATATCGTTTATTTTAAATATATTATTTCTATTAAATTTGATCTCAGAGTTACCAAATATGTTTTTATCTAAAATGTCATTTTTAGACTCCTTAGAACAGGAGCCCAAAAAATTGTTCCATGCCTGTGTAGGATTAAATAGTGTCCGCCGTGAAATATTGTCCTCTGTTACAATTGTTTTCAATGATAAAGTCCGAGGACGGAATAAAGCGCAGAGGTGACTTCTTTTGGTCTGTTGGGGATTTTTCATTTGAAAAAGATACAACCGGACACATTTTCACATGACAATATTATGGCTTACATACATTTCTCTCTCACATTATCCTGAATCCGGGAGAACAACTCATTGTTCTTAATCCTTAATGGTACGTGCTTAGCGGAGAAGCAGCAATAACAATTTGATAGTGCTTAGCTCGAACCGACCGGAGATCGAATAAATGACCTACCACACTCGATGCGAGTACCGTTCCAATTACATCACCAATGCAATCACAATCAGATTAGAGGCATCTGTGATACATAGGGAATACAATAACAAAAATCGATGAAATGAGTTCACTCCGGGACCATGTATTTATCTTATGCTGGAGGCCATCTTCACTTTATGATTGATGGAAGTGCAAAGATCATAAGATGAAAAGGCATCACCTTCTCCAAATATATGTCGCCATGTTTGTTATAGTATCAACCTTTGGAATATAAATTCTAGTTAGGCGCCATTTTTGTAAGTGGTAAGAGTCAAGCTTAGAAATAGTGTTAGGGTAATGGAGCTCAATGCTACTTTTAACAATAATACAGTTATATTGTGGCTGTTAGTTTCATTAATGGTGGATATAGGAATAACCGGAGAAAACCCACCGACCTGTCGCATTGGTAGATGTCAATCCAACTACCATACTATCACAACCATGACACCCCTGATACAGAGATTATATAGTTGTTTAAATGCCAAGCTGTGGAACAGAGACCATAGTTAGGCGCCAAACTTGTGGACGTGTATATCTGTGGAACAGAGTTATAGTAAGGCAGCATACTTGTTAAAGCGTCAAGCTGTGGAACAGATCATAGGTAGGGGCCGTACGTGTTAAAGTGTCAAGCTGTGGAACAGAGTTATTCTTAGGTACCATACGAGTTATTCTTAGGTACCATACTTGTTAAAGTGGCAAGCTGTGGAACAGAGTTATACTTAGGTACCATACGTGTTAAAGTGTCAAACTGTGGAACAGAGTTATACTTAGGCACCATACTTGTTAAAGTGTCAAGCTGTGGAACAGAGTTATACTTAGGCACCATACTTGTTAAAGTGTCAAGCTGTGGAACAGAGTTATGCTTAGGTACCATACTTGTTAAAGTGCCAAGCTGTGGAACAGAGTTATACTTAGGTACCATACGTGTTAAAGTGCCAAGCTGTGGAACAGAGTTATACTTAGGTACCATACTTGTTAAAGTGTCAAGCTGTGGAACAGAGTTATATCTAGGCACCATACTTGTTAAAGTGCCAAGCTTTGTAATAGATATTATAGCTGGTCTATATATACATAGCATCGTCGTCAACAAAGCACCTTGTATATTTTGATTGTATGTTTGCTCTCTTCACTAAAGTACCATGCATATACTGCTTGTAAGTTTACTCACGCTGCATTTTGGAATAAAACAATAAGATTTGTACTATCACAAGAAAAGCCGCTATAAATAGACAAAAGGTAGTAATTTTCAGGAACTGCATGACTTCAAGACTTCAGCATTACATTGACACTTGTTCTTCCTGAGCTGGTAATGTCTGGAATAAAATTAAAAAAAAAAAAATATTACACTGTCCAAACATTTCTACAACCCTACAGAGAAATATTACACTGTCCAAACAATTATACAATCATACAGAGAAATATTACACTGTCCAAACAATTCTAGAATCCTACAGAGAAATGTTACATGGTACAAACAATTCTACAATCCTACAGAGAAGTATTACACTATCCAAACAATTCTACAATCCTACGAGAAATACTACACTGTCCAAACAATTCTAGAATCCTACAGAAAAATATTACACGATCCAAACAATTCTACAATCCTACAGAGAAATATTACACTGTCCAAACAATTCTACAATCATACAGAGAAATATTACACTGTCCAAACAATTCTAGAATCCTACAGAGAAATATTACCTATCCAAACAATTCTACAATCCTACAGAGAAATACTACACTGTCCAAATAATTCTACAATCCTACAGAGAAATAGTACACTGTCCAAACAATTCTACAATCCTATAGAAAAATATTACACTTTCCAAACAATTCTAGAATCCTACATAAAAATATTACACTGTCCAAACAATTCTAGAATCCAACAGAGAAATAGTACACTGTCCAAACAATTCTAGAATCCTACAGAGAAATATTACAGTGTCCAAA
>MJUT01001373.1:893369-904644 GCA_002080005.1 Gigantidas platifrons | reverse complement strand
GAGTTATACTTAGGTACCATACTTGTTAAAGTGTCAAGCTGTGGAACAGAGTTATACTTAGGTACCATACGTGTTAAAGTGTCAAGCTGTGGAACAGAGTTATATTTAGGTACCATACGTGTTAAAGTGTCATGCTGTGGAACAGAGTTATACTTAGGTACCATACTTGTTAAAGTGTCAAGCTGTGGAACAGAGTTATACTTAGGTACCATACTTATTAAAGTGTCAAGCTGTGGAACAGAGTTATACTTAGGTACCATACTTGTTAAAGTGTCAAGCTGTGGAACAGAGTTATACATAGGCACCATACTTGTTAAAGTGTCAAGCTGTGGAACTGAGTTATACTTAGGTACCATACTTGTTAAAGTGTCAAGCTGTGGAACAGAGTTATACTTAGGTACCATACTTGTTAAAGCGTCAAGCTGTGGAACAGAGTTATATTTAGGCACCATACTCGTTAAAGTGCCAAGCTTTGTAATAGATATTATAGCTGGTCTATATAAACATAGCATCGTCGTCAAGAAAGCACCTTGTATATGTTGCTTGTATGTTTGCTCTCTTCACTAAAGTACCATGCATATACTGCTTGTAAGTTTACTCACGCTGCATTTTGGAATAAAACAATAAGATTTGTACTATCACAAGAAAAGCTGCTATAAATAGACAAAAGATAGTAATTTTCAGGAACTGCATGACTTCAAGACTTCAGCATTACATTGACACTTGTTCTTCCTGAGCTGGTAATGTCTGGAATAAAATTAAAACAAAATAATATTACACTGTCCAAACAATTCTACAACCCTACAGAGAAATATTACACTGTCCAAACAATTTTACAATCATACAGAGAAATATTACTGTCCAAACAATTCTAGAATCCTACAGAGAAATATTACACGGTACAAACAATTCTACAATCCTACAGAGAAGTATTACACTATCCAAAATTTTTTACAATCCTACGAGAAATACAGCACTGTCCAAACAATTCTAGAATCCTACAGAAAAATATTACACGATCCAAACAATTCTAGAATCCAACAGAGAAATAGTACACTGTCCAAACAATTCTAGAATCCTACAGAGAAATACTACACTGTCCAAACAATCATACAATCCTACAGAGAAATATTACACTGTCCAAACAATTCTACAATCCTACAGAGAAATATTACACTGTCCAAACAATTCTAGAATCCAACAGAGAAATAGTACACTGCCCAAACAATTCTAGAATCCAACAGAGAAATAGTACACTGCCCAAACAATTCTAGAATCCTACAGAGAAATATTACACTGTCCAAACAATTCTAGAATCCAACAGAGAAATATTACACTGCCCAAACAATTCTAGAATCCTACAGAGAAATATTACACTGTCCAAACAATTCTACAATCCTAATTCAAACAATTCTACAATCCTACAGAGAAATATTACACTATCCAAACAGTTTATATTCGGTTTATAATGGGGTTTGTGCTGCTCAACCTTTAGTTTCATGTGAGTGTTTTTTTGGAGTGGATCATTGTTTGTGTCTTTGTCCGTTTTCTCTTGACAATGGTGGTGTCTATCTTTCATCGATTCATGGCTTCTGATAATCCCTTTGGTATCTTTAAACTTTTCCGTCATACACTATTCGTGTATTCTTATAGCTTTATTGTTTGGACCGTGTAATATTTCTCTGTAGGATTCTAGAATTGTTTGGACAGTGCAGTATTTCTCTGTAGGATTGTAGAATTGTTTGGATAGGTAATATTTCTCTGTAGGATTCTAGAATTGTTTGGACAGTGTAATATTTCTCTGTATGATTGTAGAATTATTTGGACAGTGTAATGTTTCTCTGTAGGATTGTAGAATTGTTTGGACCGTGTAATATTTTTCTGTAGGATTCTAGAATTGTTTGGACAGTGTAGTATTTCTCTGTAGGATTGTAGAATTGTTTGGACCGTGTAATGTTTCTCTGTAGGATTCTAGAATTGTTTGGACAGTGTAGTATTTCTCTGTATGATTGTAGAATTGTTTGGATAGGTAATATTTCTGTGTATGATTCTAGAATTGTCGCTCGCTTGTTCAAGATTTTAGCGCCTCCAAAAAGTCAATTTTCAGAAAATAAAATGAAAAAAATTTCGCTCGCCCGCTCCATTTTTTTAAATGAAAAAATCCGAAGAACAAGTAATCAATTTGGAGTGGCCAAAGGGACTGTATTTCATTTTTACAAAAATGACATTGCCCATTTGAATTTCCCAATTTTTGTAATCTATATTCTGAATTGACAATGTTATGCAAAAATTTCCATTGTAACTGGATAATGCATTGTTTACAGTTAATCTTGTTTATATCAAAATGATATCCAGTTAAATTTCTTTTCATAAAATGTATCCCATTTTAATTGACATTTTGGTGTGATTGGCTTACGTATTTCTTTCTGGATATTCTTCAGTTTCAGCTCTTTTGGAACAATGATTTTATTATTATGATTTCTAATATTTAAACTACTATCTATTTTTAAACCAATGATTTTTTTTATCTTTTCGTTATTATCTGATTTTAATTTCTTAACAAGATTTTCTGGTATTTATTTTATTTTTATTTTTGCCCATTCTGATATCCAGTTCCTTTTATCATCTAGTCTATTAAATATAGTCTAATTATCAACAAAGATATTATTGTTTTTGTCCCATATATTGTTTATTTTAAATATATTATTTCTATTAAATTTGATCTCAGAGTTACCAAATATGTTTTTATCTAAAATGTCATTTTTAGACTCCTTAAAACATGAGCCCAAAAAATTGTTCCATGCTTGTGTAGGATTAAATAGTGTCCGCCGTGAAATATTGTCCTCTGTTACAATTGTTTTCTATAATAAAGTCCAAGGACGGAATTTGCATTTGAAAAAAAAAATACAATCGGACATATTTTCACAGGACAATATTATGGCTTACACGTGTATAGCGTGTATAGCGTCTTGATAGTATTTTAGAATGGATGCAATATCTAAACCTTTAATATCGGAGCATTTATAAAGAAAAAATCAACTCCAAATTTAGTATGGTTTTTCTGTAACCAGTGTTTACCTATCGCATTCCATGAGTCCATCTCACTATTGTATTGTATTATTTTGTATATCAATTTTATCTGTTTACTTTTGACAAAATTGTCTATGTTAATCCTTCCCACCCCCCTTCATTAATATTTAAGCAACATACGTTTCTTTTTATTTGGGTTGGTTTATTGTGCCAAACAAATTTACAAATCAAATCATTCACCTCTTTTTTTATATTCTCTGGTATCCCCCTCATTTCAGTTTCAAATCCCATTTGAGCTAACAGAAAATTTTTAACAATTGAAGTTTTTCCCTTAAAGGTTAAATTTCTGGTTTTCCAAACCTCAGTGCAGTTTTTCATTTTATTTATACTTTTTTTTCCAAATGTTATCAGTGTCTATATTGTACCAGTGAAAAACTCCTAACATCTTTATATTATCTGGAATCCATGATATGTTAGTTAATCTGGGTCGTTTCCCCCTTAATCTACCAATAAATAATCCTTTTATTTTTTCATAATTTATCTTAGAGCCGGATGCCTTTTCAAATTTCGAAAGAATTAAAAATGATTGTTCAACAGATTCTTCGTTTTTTTAAGAGTTGCGTGTCGTCCGCAAACATGCATGTTTTTGCTTCCTTTACGGGCTGCCCCTCACAGTCGGGTAGTTTGATACCATGTATTGCCGGAGTGTTTCGGATAGCACAAGCCATCGGCTCTGCCAAAATAATGTACAATATCGGTGCAGCAGGACATCCTTGTCTGGCTGAACGCGATATTGCGAATAATTTTGATATTAAACCATTTGTTTTATACAGGTTGTTCCCCTTTTAAATAACATATAAACCCATTCACGAAATTTCAGTCCAAAATTAAAACATTCCATAGCATAATTTAGCCACCCCCATTCCATCCTATCAAATGCTTTTTGCTGATCAACAAAAATAATTACACCTTCCTCATCTTCATTATCTACAAATTCTATAATATCATCAATTATACGATTATTTTCACTTATATTTCTCCCTTCTATGAATCCTTTTTGATCCGTATGAATAATTTTGTTTAATACTGGCTTCATGCGATTTTCTAAAAGGTTTAATATGATTTTATAATCACTATTTAATAATGTTATTGGACGCCAGTTACGTATGTTATCTCTATCCCCCCTTTATGAAGTAATGTCAACTTTCCACGACACTGGGAATCACATATTTCAAATTATCAAAAATTTCTAGTAATACTTCAAATAAATCTTCCTTTATTGTATCCCAATATAACTGATAAAATTAATTTATAATCCCGTCTAATCCAGGATTTGTATTGTTTCATCGAAAAAATTTCATTAATTGTCAAGTCCTTTTCTAAATCTCATGTGATAGAAAAAAAATAACATATATGTAGATATATATCGCTTTATGCCACAATTTTACAATTTTTCATTTGTATGCAACACACAACGGTAACATATATCTTACAATAAATCATATAGTGGGAGAATATGTATAATGTTGTGTTTAAAGGTCTCATGCGATAAAGATAAATTTTAATTTGTTTTGTTATCGCTTGATTTTACAACTTCTACAACCGGTAACAATACCGTATTCTTGACAATAAATCATAACATCATACTGTTGCAAAACAACACAGTCTCTTAGAATATTTATATACACACAAATGTAATAATTTATACAAAATGGAAACATGAATACTATCATAATAAAGCAGTACACTTATTAAATTATTACACTGGTGGCGATACAATTCGGGTTTGTTTGTTTTGTCTCTGTACATAATTTGGTGTCGACGAAAGCGCACTGTTTGTGCGTTTACGTGGGGTTTTCAACCCTGCACCTATTACGTTATCTGAATCGAAAAAAGTTACAATTTCGTCTCTAATTTTCGTACAGCCTTCAACGCTAATATGGACACCTGAGGAGTCAGTGTTATCAAATAATGACTTTACCACTTTTCCTTGTTTCGTGAACAATTCATAAGCATCTACACATTCAATTTGTTCTCTAATACACAACATTTTCAAAATTATGTTGATATTTAAAACTGTGCCATTACATTTTGTTATGTTTGGACCTTTCCTTTTTCTAGGGAGAATAGTACACATACCAACTACAGAATTCGGGAAATTACTTTTTACATCAGTGGTATATTGCATGTGTGAGATTAATATTAACCTGGTCATGATCACCTTTAGACTTTGTAATGTCGTTTGTATCTAAGGATATTACAACTTTATCTACAGTTTTATCAAACACTTTGGATTTGGCTAGTTTTATTGTCTCATCTATATTTTCTAATGTTGCACCTGAAATTGAGACATTTATGCAATTTGGTGAAACTTTCCTAAGTCTTTTAAAATTAGACGCCCATAGTAAAACATTTACTGAATTGTTGTCTTCTGTAGTAAGATTACTGTCAGCCTGTCCTGATGTTTCTTTACGTCCTGTTTCGTCAACCAAGCTTAAGTTGTCTCGAGTATTTCTACCCTCTATGATTTCATGAAAATAATCACCATAT
Source organism: Gigantidas platifrons (assembly GCA_002080005.1). Lineage (NCBI taxonomy): Eukaryota > Metazoa > Mollusca > Bivalvia > Mytilida > Modiolidae > Gigantidas > Gigantidas platifrons. The sequence continues at coordinate 899,064 of MJUT01001373.1, read as the reverse complement.
TCCTTCCTAGCTGTTTCTTCCTTATGGGCAGGACAGTCACCACAATGCTTGCACATGATATCATATTTACAGTACTTGGCTATGTGCCCTTGTTTATTGCAGTTATAACAAATTTTTATTGATGACGGTTTAGTAGGACATCTGTAATATGGATGGTTTGTCTGTTGGCAGTAGGAACACTCCGTCCTGTTGTTATCTGCATACAGTCGGATTTCGAATCGCCTAAAATGGGTTCTAACAGGAAGAATTGGTGCAGAATTTAATATCTGAACATATCGGATCCCATTTTCAATGTGTATGCCTTTAATGACACCCCTTTTTATTGAACCATTTATCACTTTCACGTATTTCGACATATGCGTGGCTATGAATTGATCACTCACTTCGCATGGCGCATCTTTAATTGTCATATTAGTTACATTTTTATCAATTTCAAAAAAGTTAACTGACCTGTTTTTCAATGAAATTTCCGAGTTGAGGATCTTGTATTTCGCCTATTCACTTTTCAGAGTTGCAATACAAGATTTCTCTGTCATCTGGATTGACTTTATATCTTCTAAATTTATTTCTTTTTCCAATTCGGATAAAATATCCTCATGTTTTATTCCCGTGAACAATTTACTGTTATTTTTTATAATTTCTTTATGTTTAAAGTTAGGTAATTAATAAAGTTTCAAAAGGACTTTGATAATTTGGACAAAGTCATTTAATTAAAACTTGTTTATTATTTTACTATTATTATCATGCTGCATTGTTTTAGTTTAAAGTTTAAAAAAGAACATGTACTTTCTAAATTTGTAAAGAAAGCTTGTCTAAAATTAAAATGTAACCATTTCGATATATTGTATTTTATGCTAAATGAATTTCTGAATACCTATTGACAATTTGTAATCAATTGTCTGTGATATTATGTTTTTATAAAGGTATTTGAAAATTCAAATTCATATTGTCTCCATTTTCCAAAAGGAAAAATCACGTAATACTATAAAAATCAGATCAGCAGTATCTTAGAAATTAGACATGTAAACGACACATCAGAACTTTCTAATTTTAGTAGTCCCTTTACTTTTTATTATTATTAATTTTTTTTATTTTGACTTACCTATAGCTCTTTCACAAAGTGAATTTCCGATAAATTTTATTTATATATAACTTAATTCTACCCGCTCAATATTCACGTGGCGGTTGCGTAATGGTTAGCACACATAACTGCCGATAACAACCATAAATGATTATACACTTATTATCCGTCATGCTCTCTGTCAGACCTATGTTTGTATGTTACTGGAGAGAACTTCATATAAGTTGTAAAACTTGTGTTCAATCCTATTGTATATATTTGACAATAAAATATGTTTAAAACAATATCTGGGACTATTATACTATAGTCAGGATCGAATCACCGATTTTTTTTGTTTTTTGTTTCCTTGTTGGTTTTTGTTTACAAAATCATTATGCATCATAATTGATGTCCTACATTATTTAATGTTAAAATAGTTAAAACAAAATATCAAATGTCCATATAGTACAATAAAAAAAACACAAACATCATTTTAAAAACTTTGGAACAATATTGATTATTAAATAGCATGTATGAATCTATTGATGCTATACATTCCCCAGTTCTTTAAATTGTGAAATGTTGGGTAACATAATAAGATAGAAATATAGCTGATAATTTTCTAGTACAAATTCTTAATCATTAGTAAAAGTGATCGTTGCTTACCACCAAGTGAACAATTCGTCAGCTATACCATGGCAAGAGCAAGTTAAGTTTATATCAAAATGGTGCTGTCTGGTTTGTTCTAGACTAACACACTTAGTTGGAATTTTTAGTTCCATCTCAATGCTGCGCGGATAGACATGACGATTCACACATTATCATGATTCCGAGCCAACCAGTTTTTGTTCTAATGATTTACTGTCGTGTGCTTAGCAGAGATACAACACATACTAATTGTATACAACTTTTAATTACAAAAATAAAAAAGAAATAACGTTAGAGAAATGACGTAAGGAAAACGGATCGTATAATAAAGAATAACATGGCTATCGTTGCCTTGTTTAGTGCCGACTGAAAAAAAGTTATATAATGAACTGAAATTGATCACTTTTATACAATTTAAACCATGAAAGTGTTTAGAATAAAAAAAGAACACAACTTATTCTCATAAAGAAATATATATTAACGGTAAACATATGTTCGTATATGGCTGAATATTTTTTTTCAAATCTTAATAGCATATTATACATTAAAACTCAAAAGCAGAAAAAGGAGAAACTATAAAGTTCAGAAAAATAAACCGCTAGAAAGGGTAATATATAAGACTTTCTAAATGTTGCATTATTGTGGCCAGAGATTGTTGTATGGTTACTGTGATGTGCTCGTCACATGGATATTGACTTTCGTAATGACTGGAGTGCAAATCTCACCGACACTAAAAGTTATTTGATGATGACAATGAAGTGAAGCTTCTACTGAAGAATTTAATGCATCTATGACATTGGATTTTTTTTCGATAAGCATTATTATGTTTGATCACCATTTTCACAAAGAAGTACAAGTATGTACCCTTGTCCATCGATCTGCACGTCCATACGACCATGCACCCTAGGTTTTGGTTAACTTATGGATATACGTCAGGATCTTGAATATAATAAATAGCATAGTCACGATAGTACATTAATGATATTTTGTATTGGATAATGCCTGATATTGTCCTTGATATGTCATTATTGCCTCCGTGTTACCCTTAAGCACTGCGGCTAATTATGTAGGAATAGGTTCAATTTTCATTTACTAGATAGGTATGATTAAGCAATGAATTTGGATAAAAAAACACAACAGAATTTACTAATGGTTAGGTCACTGTTAACTGAGAGTTCCAATAAAATGCTGTGTCTTTAAGACTAGACATCAGCTACTGGATATAGCTTAGCAATCATATGCGGGCATTATGATTCCCCGATATTACATATCTTTTGGCCATTGTGTTGTCTGTTTTCCCCCACTATAAGATATTGTATATCGGGTATTATTAATTTAAAGAAAAAAAATATCTGAACCTCTAGCCATACAGTGATTTCAGAGGTTTTCATGATTTATTATACGCCCGCTCGATGAGAGTGGGGGGATACATAGGGATCCTCATGTCTGTTCGTCCGTTCGTCTGTTCGTCCGTCAAACTTTTGGTTTCCGGATAATAATTAAAGTACTGCTCAACCATATCTTTTCAAACTTTCACACGTTGCTGTGTACCTACCATAAAATACAGGTCAAGTTTGATTACGGTGTATTTACATTTACCGTTCCTGAGTTATGGCTCCTTTTCTCTTAGAAAATAGAGACTTTTTAGGTTTCCGAATGATATTTTAAGTACCGCTGAACCAAATCTTTTCAAACTTTAATACAATGCTGTATACCATAAGATACAGGTTAAGTATGATTATGGTGTATTTGACATTTTCCGTGCATAAGTTATGGCCCGTTTTCTCTTAGAAAATAAGGACTTTCTAGGTATCCGGATGATATTTAGGGTACTACTTAACCAAATCTTTTCAAACTTTAACACAATGCTGTATACCATAAGATACAGGTCAAGTTTGGTTATGGTGTATTTTACATTTTCCGTGCATAAGTTATGGCCCTTTTTCTCTTAGAAAATAGGGACTTTCTAGGTTTCCGGATGATATTTAAGGTACTACTTAACCAAATCTTTTCAAACTTTAACACAATGCAATGTACCATAACATACAGATTAATTTCAATTACTATATAGTGAAATTGCTATTTACCGTTCATGAATTATAGCCCATTTTCTCTTAATAGATAGGGCTTTAAGGGTTTCTGGATGACAATTTGGAATGCGGGGGTATCTGTGATCACCAGATCAACTTTCTTTAGTTTTATTATTATAGTATTCTAGTTTTTTAAGGTATGCAGGTAAAATAAAATTAAGAAGATTTGACATCTCAAGGTCTATGTTAATTTGTCATTTTGGGGTTAATTGGGTGAGGGGTTTTTCAGTTAGAAGGGCATCCGTTTCCATGGATTCATTTTAAATTTTGTATTATTCAACATGGATTATATCCTCTCCTACGGCTGTAGCACTGCTTTACCATGTTGTGCAGTTAACTTGGTTCCCTTGACATTCTATTTACTGAGAATATTTTCCTCTCTTGATTTAAAAAATAAAAAGATCAACATTCGGTTATAAAAAGAAAAAAAAAACAATTTACATAGCTCAGCATTGACGAGTTTCTGCGGTTGCTAGGGATAATATTTGGTTACTATGGACATTGTAAGGTTTAAGGAATTCTTATAATACATTGTATATACTGGTTAGTAAATGATAAGATGTCTCTGCTAAGGTGCTGTTGTAGAAATGTTTTCTTGATTAAATGAAAGGTCCATGAGATCTACAGGCAAATACTGTGCATAGGGAAACCTGTTGCTATGGACGGGCCATAACTATGAATAAAAATATCAAAATGTATTTTTGGAATATGAAATGATATTTGTAGTGTGTATAGCTTGAAAAAAAGTGTACCGCTTAGTCGAATATCAAGTCAAAATATCGTAGATGTCAAAATTCAACCTTTAATTGCAATAGACGGGGTTTTCAAATTGTCCCCCTTAGTACTGCACGCCGTCGCTATGTGACATAATTGTTCCGTCCGCCATTAAGGTCGTGAATGTAGATAAACACGCAGATACAACAAGCATTACATGCTCGCAGAAGTTTACGATTTTTGAAGGAAAATGTTTGTTTGTTCCCTAATCTTAATAAAAGATACAATGTATGATCCACACTATATAAAAGTGTTTGTTTATATTGAAATTGTGTGTTCGTTGACATAAATAATCGCGTCACATAGCCCCCCCTTTTTTCCCCTAGGTAATATCAATATTGTTTATATATTTATGATAAATCATTCCATTATGCAAGTGGTGATTTAATAAGATTATACACTTCATACAGGATATCTGTAAAATTACGATTATTTAGTAAAATCATTAAACACACAGGTCTACATATTTATACACAAACAAGAACAACAATCGACAGGATATTCCCTACAAAATCTATTTATTCACATGCCATCATGAAATATCTTTGTAAAAAAAATATTACAAACTGCAACTTTGTTCTAAAATTACTGACAATTAATAAAAAGGTAATGCAATACACATATTTAAAAATAAATACATATGGGTGAAATCAGAATTATAACACACACTACCCCCCTACCCCCTCCCCCCACTTTTATTTTAGGGATTTACTCTGAGGTGTTACTCGTCATCTCATCAGCAATGGTGACTACTCGTATGCTCGACTGCTCGTATAGTTTCACGCGGCAACCAAACTACCAAGCCTTGAAGCTTTTCAGCAAGAACTGGCATCCATGAATTATACATTCTACTGGCTAAGCCTTTTGAAATTCCAAATCTACGGGCTAAATCATTGAACAGTAAATTTAATTTTAGTTTCATTAACACAAGAAGCAACTGATCGGCGACATCGAGTTGGAAAGATAATGTATTTTCTATTTTCATTAGTTCAACCAAAGTAAAAAATACCACTTTCGTTCGCCCGGTATACAACAGAGTGGCAATCTGTCACTATACTGCCTTTTGCCGACATCGTACCGGTTTCAGTCATAACTTGAACACCCTTTTCGTCCATGCAAAGTA
>MJUT01001373.1:863295-885009 GCA_002080005.1 Gigantidas platifrons | reverse complement strand
TAATTCCTCTCCTTTCAACAGACTTGACGTTGCTCTTATGGTTCCCAAATTTAAAAGAAGCCACTAAGTCAAAAGGACAGGCTCCCGCTGAATAAACGCATAACATTATTGTTCAATGGTGATCAAATCCTGTCCTCCCCTGATGAAAGACAGACATGTGTGGGAAGTAGTCTAGCATCGTAATTGTGAAAATAGGTTGGATCTCATTTAGGCCCCCTATTATTTTTTTCTTCCATTTCCTTCATATCAGTCTATTTCGTGTTGTTTTCGTTGATTTCGTTTAGCTTTCGTTGATTTCTTTTTATTTCGTTTTGCTTCGTTTCTGTTTCGTTTCGCACCAGGTATCTCAGAGAAATCTCTAGAGAGGAAATACATATTATTCCTTAAAAAGTAGTCATAGACTTGTAATGGCAAGAATGTGACTTTGTTTTTACTTTCGGTTTAGAAAATAACCCAAAAAATCATCGCCATGGATGGAATCATTGGGTATAATTAGACCATTCAATCTTAGGTGGGGACTTTGCCATCCCTACCAAAAATATCCTTATGAAACAAAAACCAAATATATCTTTTTCTCTCAAATTTGATTTGTTTTTCGTTTTGAGTCTGATTATATTATTGTGGATTTTTCATCTTTCAGGTAAGTTTAGTTTTTCTTTAAAATTTGGCGACAGATATATATTTTTTTTTCTTCAGAAAAACACATAGCCCCAACACCCATATTATTAAAAGTTAAATAGTGTTCCCTTCTACATTTACCCCCTATATTATATCTACCATGTATATTATCTAAGTTACTACAAATAGAACTGTAACTATCACGTGTATTATTACTGTGACCACTTTATACAACGCATATCAAAAATACTACGAATATAACAAACATCAACATGACGTTCAATCAGGGAATTATAAAACAAGTGGGAATTATACAACAAATTTTATAATTCTCTGGTTCAATACAAACTTTATAAATATACATACCTTGTTCATGTAATGTGGTTCCTTCAAATATGACCGTTCAATTAATCAAGTTTAAATAAGTTAATAACTTTATACGACGCATATTATCAAAAACACTGCGAATATAACTGTTAAATATACATACTTTCTTCATGTGGTTCTTTCTAGAATGTGTCCGTTCAATCACAAACATCAACATAACTTTTAAATATACATATTTTGTTCCTGTGGTTCTTTCCAGAATGTGTCCGTTCAATCACAAACATCAACATAACTTTTAAATATACATACTTTGTTCCTGTGGTTCTTTCTAGAATGTGCCCGTTCAATTACAAACACCAACATAACTTTTAAATATACATACTTTGTTCCTGTGGTTCTTTCCAGAATGTGTCCGTTCAATCACAAACATCAACATAACTTTTAAATATACATACTTTGTTCCTGTGGTTCTTTCTAGAATGTGTCCGTTCAATCACGGGTTCTATTATCAGTAGATATGATGCGTCATTATATCAAATATTGATTATACTGTATACAAATTTCTTACATTATCCATTCATTTCATTGGACAAGCGGCATTTGTTAATTTTCACTAAGCTTTCATAAGCCCCGCACATCCCTAGCAACATGTGATAATATTAGCAACGGGTGTTAATGCCTAAAATTAACACCCGCTGAGCCCGAAGTTTGCCGTTCTTCAAAATTCTAAAATCAAATTTGCTGTAAAGGTCATATACAATGATTTTCATAAAATATATATTAATATCTCCAAACAAAACCTCGATATATATAAAAAATCACCCGTTCGTTACTTTTTGTCATATGTCACCGATTCTCGTCTATATTTGGTATTTAAATTTACCTGTGCGATCGATTTTCAAAAGATGTATTTGAGTTACCTCCCCTTCCGTGACACGTCACAAGAGACAAAAACAAATGCGAGTGAATCACATGTGCAATATTTATATCTTCTACTTATACATTTGTATATAAAGGAAGTTACCAAGTTATGGTTCAGTGCGCAGCTTTAAATTGTACAATTAAGTCTGGACATGGAATCAGCATGTATATGTTTCCGAAAGATGCAAAATTAAGAAAATCATCATATGGACAGTCACAGTACGATTGAAAAGAGACGCATTTCAGCTAAGTCAGTACACAAAACTTTGTAAGAGACATTTCGAGAAGGACCAGTTTGTTGTCAGTCCGGACTTAGCGGTGTCAATTGGCTTCCAAACAAAAGCAAAAATATTGATTCAGGGAGCAGTACCATCAATTTTTGAGCATTCGAACCCGGAAACTAAACATGGCTCGCTTGGAAAAAGGCTTGCAGAGAGCCCCACACCACATGGCAGAGTTTCGACAGCTCTAGAAAAAAGACGACGAAATGAGGTATGTTACATTCCCTTTTGCGGCGATTATTATATTTAGTTAAAGAGGGATTAAAAGCCAATCACTACATGTTTAAACATGGATAGGAAAGCACACGATTGTGTGTAATATTCACCCCCGCCCTTTTTTTCAGTGTTCTATATAATTTTGTTTACAAGTTGTCGTCATTATATCCTTAATTAGTTGAAAGAGGTTGGCAGTGGTGAGGAGGCACAAGTATTTCTGCCTCCTCCCCTTTCTACTGTTAAAGCAGTTTTTTTTTCAAAAGTAAAATTGCCACACAAAAAACTAGTGAAAAATTGTTACATATCTGGTGTACCTAATGATCCCTTTATATATTTTTCTAGTCAGCCCACCATCCCCACTGAGGTTTCATCTTCTGTCATCACCAGAACATAAAAATATCAATTTTGACATGTAGCACTAATTATTTTACTGTCTTAAAAAATTACAATTAATATTAAATAATTATTTTGGAAATACATGTACATACTAGTATTTTAATAACACTAAACAGTAAATATGTTTCTTGAATGTTTTAGAGGAGGCATTGGCTTGCAACACAGAATCCAGTGAAGAGGTCATTGATCATGATGAAGATGAAAGAGACATCCCTTCAACATTATTTGAAACACCAACAAAAAGACGCCATGTCAGTATAGAGACAGAGATTGAAATACAACAAAGAAATCATGTTCGCATGATTACGAGAAGCACACAAACTGAGGTTACTAGTGTAGAGGATCCATTAGATACCAGCTTTTTATCAGTTGATGACAATCCAGACAGTGATCCAGACTGGGTACCCGAGAAACAACATTCTGATGACGGGCAACAAGCATCTGAGGAAATCAACCCAGCCAAGGAACGCAAATTCATTATATTTGAGTCGTGTTTGGACATTTTATTAAATGAATGTTCTGCATGTGGTTCTACATGCAATGTTTGGGAAAGAGCCATTGGAAGCTATATTCAGGTTAGGAGTACTTGTGCCAACTGTCATAAAATAAGGAAATGGGAAACTCAACCAACATCTGGTTCCATGCCACTTGGAAACTTGATCATAGCAGGTGCTATTTTATTTTCTGGAGGCAGCTCAAGCAAATTCCTGTCTCTTTGTAACCATGCTTCTATTCAGCTTTTTACTATTGGCACATATATGAACATACAAAATCTTATTTGGTACCAACAGTAGAATCTGTATGGCAGTCACAGCAATGTGATTTAATAACAGCAGCCAGGAACTCTGAAGAGCCATTGAGGTTAGGAGGGGATGGAAGATGTTGTTCCCCTGGGCATACAGCAAAATATTCCTCATATACTCTTATGGACCTGAAGACAAATAAAATCATAGCAGTAGACTTTGTACAGGTATTGTATGATTTAATTTACTACATTTTTATACCTCCGTCCGTCCCAAGATATTTTTCGTCGCATTTTTATCAGTAACTATTGACTGCAGAAATCTTATATTTGGTCACAAGCTACATATAGGTATGTCATATTGTGGAAAGCGTTTTTGCACCCGTCAGATTCCTACTTCCTGTTTGCCGACTTAATTGGTTTTTATATACATTGAACATATAGTTTTAAAATGTTGTACAGTTAAAGAAATATAGTAAAGCTTGTGATCTGAGAAATTAATACTATTTGTTCAGTATATTTATCATATTCAAGTTTCCATTACTCAATATATAACTTAACATTCATGTATTTCAGAAAAATGAAGTTAAAAATTCATATGATTCATATGCAATGGAACTCGAGGGGCTACAAAGATGTCTGCAGAGACTACTCGATGAGGAAGAGCTCCAGATATCTCATTTAGTAACTGATCGGCATAGCCAAATAAAGAAATACATAAGAGAAAATCACCCAAACATAACTCATTGGTTTGACTGCTGGCATGTTGCTAAAGGTATGTTTTAGTAAAGAAATCACTGCTTATTAATAGTACACATCATGAGGTCAAAAGTTCTCTGTTTAGTTGAGCAAACAACATTTCAAAAGCTAAAAAAAACTTCATACATGTACATGTATATTTGCACTTGGTTGAAAATTATCTAAATTTGTTAACATACAGAATCAAATCATTTAGCAAGGACTTTCTCCAAATAATTCCACCCCCCCCCCAAAAAAAAACCCCCAAAAAATTATTGTTTGTTTGATGGATTTTAGCGCCTCTTTCAACAATATTTCATCTATCTTGTGGCAGTCAGTTTTATTGGTGGAGGAAACCAGAGGACCCGAAGGAAATCACCGACCTGTCGCCAGACACTAATAAACGTTTATCACATAATGTTGCACACCTCGCTCTGATCAAGATTCAAACTCACAACATTAGTGGTGATAGGCACTGATTGTATAGATAGTTGTAAAACCAACTACCATGCGATCCATGACGGTCCCTAAAAAAATAAAAATTATCATGTATAGGTAGCTGTCAAAAAAAATAATGAAAAAGCTCAATAAGAAACATGCTTATTTTATTTTTTATTTTTTTGGTTATCAGGTATTTTCAAGAAACTAGAGGCAATTGGCAAGAGTACAAAGAAACGATGCCAAATTGTTGGTTCCTGGGCAAGATCAATCAGCAACCATGCATACTGGTGTGCCATGAGTAGTAATGGAGATGGCCAAATGGTGTATGAAAAATGGCTATCCATCTTTAACCATGTGTGCAACATCCACGAGGGCCATGGTGAGAACTTTAAAAAATGTGAACATGGCGATGTTGATGAAAGAGACTGGATTAAGAAAGGTACTTATGTGTAAAATCCCTCATTTAATAAATATGGAGATGGTGATATCGTCTGGGGAATCAGAATAAGAAGAGATTTCCTTCATAACTGTAATTATATTGCAGTACTGTTTGCCATATAGAAAAAAATGAAAGTTGCCAACTTTAGGATTAAAGACACATACTTTGAATGCAAATATTGAAATAACTTTAATGACGGTCGAGTTTGAATGAATATTATTGCTTTTTTTGCAGACTCGAGAGCATATGAGGAACTAGAGCACATTATTAAAGGGAAATTTCTGTTGACTGACATCAGGAAATTATCACCTGCAGAACATTATATAGAAATATTTATATAATAATGTGGTCTTGTCCAGGTAATATGTCTCTCAGACCTGGGAAATATTTTGGCATATTATCTGGACAAGACCACATTAATGTCATTATTATACTGAGTGTCTAATTGTCCAGGTAATGTGCCAAAATATTACCCAGGTAATATGCCAAAATATTACAGTATCAAATATCACTATAGAAACTTACACGAAGTATAATAATACTACATATGTGTAAGTGGGTTATTTTTGTTTAACGCCAATTCAGCATTTTTTCAGCTATATCATGGCGAGAACAAGTTAATTTTCAATGTGATGATGATAAAGTCTGCTTCGTACTAGACCAACACACTGAGTTGGATGTTGCGTGCTTAGCGGAGAAGCAACAGATACCAATTTTATAGTCTTTGGTTTGATCCGACCAGGGCTGGAACCCACGATCTACAGCACTTGAGGCGAGCATGCTAACCATTACGTCACTGATGCAGTTACTATATATGTAATTGTAAAAGTAATGCAATACAACAGATAACTAACAATATCAAAATCCAATTTTCTTCAGATTACAACTGGCTGTACTTCATTTTAATGAGAATTCAAATAGAAAACAAGCAACAAACCAGCAGGGCGAAGCTATTTTTTGTGTCTCTTTTCCAAAGAGTAGAAAAGGAGAGGGTGTTGCAAAAGAAGTGAAAGTGGAACCAACATATGGTATGTTTTGTTACATTTTTCAGTCAAGTAAATTCTGTTCCAAAATTATTTTTTTTCCAATCAACATACATAGCATATCTGAAGACTTACTCAGTTATCTGAAAATGTTTAATTGCATGTATTAGTGGATCCATTATGACTGCTATTGAAAAGGGATGAGAGAGTCAGCAATTATTCAGCTATATAATACAGATCAAGTTAAAAAAAAAAAGTGGTATAAAATAATCAGAAATGTTGTTTTTCTTGTGGTTTATATGTTCAACTCATTTTATTGCAGATTATGTTTCGGGACTGTTTGAGGACCTTGTGTTCAGGAGGGAGGTGAACAACTCTTTTCCTGAAGCCCGACAGAACAATGCTCTTAGGAAAAAAAAGACAGGTCATTGCCAATTGCCCAGTCAACACCTCATGCTGCAAAACGATACATTGTTCAAGCACACAGATCGAGATTTAATTGAATAAAATTACAAAATAAATGATTGTGGATACTTAAATCCACAGTGACAATACTCTTGTGATGGAAATGTTTGTCTGATTTTCTACACCACACATGCAGGCAGAATTCTTCAAAGACCGGTTGGCTCGAAATCAGAATAATGTGTCAGAGTTGAGCAACATGTCTACCTGCGGACTATTGTTTCAGTGAGCTAGCACTATAAAAATCCAACTCGGCATGTTGTTCTAGAACAAAACGGACCTCATCATCATCTCATTGAAAATTAACTTGTTCTCACCATAATATAGCTGAAAAATTGCTGAATTGGCATTAAACAACAATCACTTATTCACTCAAACTACAATAGAAAAAACTCTACAGGACACCAGAATAAGTAAAATAAAAAGCATTCCAGAATATATCTGTTTATGTGCATAGAAAATTTACAAATCAACAAAATACATTTTCACATATTCTGTCAGTTCGGGTATTTAAGCCCACAGTACTGCTGGGAAGGACATGTCTCTCTAATTTTGGTCACAACACATGATGGAAGCATTCTTCTGTGCCTTTTGCCAAGTACTTGGTATATCCACCTGGTGAATCTCCGGTATGCATTGTAACGGTAGATTCTGGAAAAAAAAAGAAGTAAATAAGATGTGTCCTTGATTATGTTGTTATTATAAAATGCCTTATTGAATATTGTACAAGAGATTCGTGTCTTGTAGTTTTATATTGCTGTGTCTAATTGTTTTAAAAACATATGATGCCGATTCGTGTTGTTAACTATGTCAACTGTTGAAGGTATCCAAGGATTTGTTCAGTTTTATCATATTATAACATAATGCTTTCATGACATATGTTTGGATCTCGTGTGAAATAATGCAGTAATATTTGAAGAGCTTTGATTACCGTAACAAGAGATTAGTAACGGATGGACAGTGTTACGTAAGCAATTTATCAGTTATACCATAGCTTGTTATATCCTGGTAAAGTAGAACAACCTGAAGAAAACTCAGTTTTTAGAGGCAAGTAGCTGGTAAACATAATAAATGATGCATGTATGTGAGCACCTTTTCCTTGATTAGTACAGAGCATGAGCAAAAGTGCCGTCTCAGTGCTGACAGGCTACAGAGATCAATAATCAGACTCTTAAACCATGAAGCCTATATAAAAACAAGAGCAAACACCCTGAAATACATTGTACTTTATACTTACTCATGAATCGGTTCTTCTTGTTCATCAAGTGGTCCATTTTCTTGTCTGAATTCGTAGAACGATGTCTCCAGGACATATCTATTGAGGCAGTTGGCAATAAATCCTTCATGCTCTGTTATGCAATTGAGGTCCGCTTCTTCAATTTTACCGTCGACTATGTTGGTGTTTTTGCAGCAGTTGTTTTCCCTCTGTGTAGGCATTGGAATGCAGTTGTCACAGGAACACCTGTATATAAAAACGAGTTTACTGAGAACTTCATTTTAAGAAGGTGTACAATACTAGTAGCTTTTATTTAACAAGGGGCAGGACCATTACAATGACTGATATAACATGATATTAAAATACAATAATATACAATTAATGACTTTGGATGAGGTTAATACCAATAATTATATGAGTAAATCCGAAGTTATTGATATTTTGGAGTTTGTTTTTCACTGTAATAGTCATCACAATTACTTTTTCTGTATCATGACCAACTCTAGAGAGGATGAAAAAAAACTGAGGACTTTTATCTGCACTTGTCCCATATCTCAGTTTTTGGTGGAGTCTGAGTTGCTTAATAATTTTAATTTTGTAGTAATACTTAAATTTTTTGAATTTCCTTAGTATTTTGTTGTTGTTGTTGTCATGTTGTCTTCCTACCTACGGCAGTGCTCCGAACGCACCTATTGACAACCCAACGTTTCCTTCCCCTAAACTATAATATCCCCTCGATCTGTTGACGATCTCGTATGATTCTTCATTTATACAATTATGCAAAAGAGACAATTTAGAAATCATTTGAAATGAACTCTTCAATTTAATCAGAGAATACTTTTTTCAAAATAAGCATCCTGGACTTTCCCGGTTGCTATTTGTGGGTACACGCTACAGTGTTCAAAAGTAATGTTAACCTCGCGTGCACTTTTGAGCGGTGATCATCACGTTTTGAAATGGAGAGTGAAGTAGTGTTTTGTCCAATCAAAATCTGTGATATTTATAGTCATATAATAATTATAATTATTCATTAAAAAAAATAAAAAGTATCAAATACAAAGTAAACAGTGAAAAGTAAGTACAGCAGACAGCATGCATGTTTCTAGATAAAAAAAAAAAGTCACATCAGTCTAGTTTAGCTATTTCATCACTTGTAAAATATGAACTTCAGACGAAACAAGCAATGATATCGAAATCAAATGGATATACACACGGATTATTTGTAAGCAGGTGTTGACACAATTCTCTTTTTGATCACGTGATAAACATAGGCGTTTTGTATTATGAATAAACCATTTAATCCACGTTTTTGAAACAAAATCTATTCAATTCACACATTTACCAATAAAATAAATAAATATAAACAGATACAATACCAATTTTCTGCATCTGGAGCGTCCTCAAATATCTCCACCTGGTCATCAGTGTCGGCGTCACTTTCACGCTCGTTGTCCGAGTTTGATGAAGCATCTCTTTGTGTCGTATTATTTTGTCAGTAATAGTTATACACCGAGGTATAGGTGTTTCTGGATTAGAAACCATGAGGGCCGGAGGCCCGAGGGGTTTCTAATCCAGAAACACCGTATACCGAAGTATACCGTATACCCCATGTTATTCTAAATACATGAACTATTCATTACAGAGTGTCATAGAAAACAAAAACAATAAATACAGAAACATTGTGGTTTCCCCATTGGGTACCCCTTCTTTATTAAAGATAGATTGAAGGTCTGAGTTGTATTTAAGGATTAAACAGATTGATTGGTTAATAATGACAGATAATGTTGAATACTAGTTATTCAATATGTACCTATATTCTTTTACAACATGATCTTAAGGAATGATAGACGTGTTATATTGAACTGAACTTTTTGTAGAAAATGGATATTGACCAAAAAACCATATTGTCACAAATATTAATCAGAACAGCCAAATAAAGTAAGTAAGAATATATATTGAATATTACAAAGTATTTTTCGACCCATAAACTTTTAAGTTTTTAAGTGCGCATTTAACATGTCAATGTTTTTTTACCACGGAAAACAGACTTGGATTCAGACAATTGAAAAGGGGGTTTCAGAATAAAAGAATGTGATTACAGTCACAATTTAAATATAATTTTAACAAATTTTTCGAGAAAAATGGGGAGCCCCCCCTCTTCGATATCCTCTCCACCGGATCCACCAATGGATAAACTTTTGAAAGAGTGCCGACATTTAATGTGTTTTCATTTTACAATGCTTTCCCGGCCAAGTTTTTTAAAATTATTTATTATAATTAAGTTTTTCCTTTTTAACAATTGCTTGGATGTTTTAGACTATAATTCATTAACAAGATTTTTAACTATGCTTCATTAATAAAATCTTCATGTTGTCTTTTTCAGTTTTTCAAGATCCAGTTTTCGTGTTATCTTCAGCTGAATGGTAATTAATTACTTCATTGTTGTAGGCACAATAGGCCGTGCTCATAGGGTGTGAAGACAAGGGTTTCCAGAAACCCCTGTCGTCACACCCTGTGAACACAGGCTATTGTTCTAATAACAATGAAGTAATTCATAGTATGCAGTTTCAGAGATAGAAAGTGTATGGTTTAACAATAGATCTGGTGTGTCATTACAAATATAATCTACATAAAACAGTTTTTAGTTCGTGACGGAAAGGAAAATTTGTGACGGTAAAGAATACGTATGTGACGGTAAAGACATTTTGGTTTATAATAACAACTACCAACATAAATCAAATGCACGTGGTTGAATATAACGCCTTTAACGGTGCTCAAAGTCATTCCTGATGCTAAATAAAAGTGATTAAAAGTGTGGTAGTCTTTACCGTCACGGCTGTAATATGAAATTGTGACGGCAAAGACTGTTACGGTAGAGACAATTCCGCATTTCGTTATTGATTCCGTGTATTACAGAAAATATTTCTAAAGGTGAAATATGTGCATTGCTATCGGGAACAACGTTTTATTTTTACATGACGTTTAAAATGTTATAGCAGGTGAACTGAGGAACTTCTATTATGTTTGGTAAAGACACTGAATAAAGGTACTAATGCATTTTAATGGAGATACTAGCTTGTTTCTTTGAATCCTGCTGAGAGTCGATCCACGATACCGTTTCTTTACATCGATGAAGTAAAAAGGAACGCACCAACGTGACTTCGATCTCAGAGTCACCTGTATATTAGACGTTCTTCAACCTTAAATTTTCGTGACGGTAAAGATAGAAATTCGTAGGACACACATTTCAGAGTAAATAAAGGAAATATTTTACATACAAAATATATAAATCTTTAAGCATATTATTATTCAATGTTTACTGTAATGATTAAACCTATAAAACATAAAGAAACACATTTTTGAAGTTTCAATTCTTTTTCCTAAAATCATCCCCGTTTTGGGACATTACCGTCACGTGTATTATTCGATATGTCACGGTAAAAAAGAGAATTTGTAAATCCATTATTTGGCGTATACCTTAATGTATTTTATAAATCTTTTAATGAAATAATTACAATTTAACATGAACAACCGACATATCAACTTTTATTTTAATTTAAATTTGTTGTTTTTCTGTAATATTAATGGGACACAATTGCAGTCTTTACCGTCACTATTGTAAAAGTTGTCAGAGAATGATCCAACTATACTTTCAGCAATATTTCAGCTATATCATGGCGACCAGTTTTAGTGGTGGAGGAAGCCGGAGTACTCGGTGAGAACCACCGACCCTGGGCAAACAACTGGTAAACTTTATCACTTGCGAAAAAGAAATACGATGGATTATGTGGTGGAGGAAGCCGGAGTACCCGGTGAGAACCACCGACTCTGGGCAAACAACTGATAAACTTTATCACTTGCGAAAAAGAAATACGATGGAGTATGTTGTTTATTCACACGAGAAATATACACAATATATACAGTCAAATAATATATACACAATCCGATAAAAAAAACAAATAGCGTAGATAAAATATTTCCTATATTTAGTCTCTATTGATTTTAGTGTCAAAGCATTAATGTCGGAGATTACCAATGATTCAGAAGTAATGAAGAAATCGATCATATTTTCAGGTGCCCGCCTTTCTGTTGATTTGTATTTGTGCAAGACAAGTGGTGGTGGTACCAGTGTCTCAATATCCTTAATGTTTTACGTTGACTGAGTTACCAGCTAAAAATACTGGCAATAATAGCTTCTCGGAGAGTTTTAAAATGTATTTTAACATGCTTTTGAATTCTTCTACATGTATTAGATCTTCTAACCTTGCTTTATTGTGTCTCCCATGCCAAGAAATACAGATAAATTCAACGATTGGAACTCCTTTCGACTTTACTGTTCTAAGACACATCCTTGGAATCGGTGTAAATCCTTGCTGAATGTCTCCCATTCCGCTTATTACAGGAGTTTAATTGGAAAGATATTCATAGTAGAGCGTGGCAAGGTTACAGCTGGCCTGAACATTTACAGTACACTAGTCATACTGATGCTAGTATTCTGTTCGATATAAATGAAGTAACTGTGGAAGAATTGCCTCAAAAATTGCCATCAGTAGTGTAAAATGGATGTTTCAAACACACCCCCCCCCCCCCCNCCCCCCCGCTGGGTTTCTTTTGTGTTTCCATTGTTTACAAAATATGCGTGGTATGTGATCCGCAAATTCCTCAGACCCTAATATATATAGCGACTGACCATCAGTAGAGTAATTATGATAATGATCATATGTAGACTAATTAATGATAAAACCACAATTTGGAATCAACGCAAATTCTAGTCTTAGCGGGTGACATACTGAAAACGTTTTAACGATCTATATATGCCCAGACCTTCCTATCAATTAGGAAGATAATGACCATAAGTAAGGTAATAATGCTAAAACTTTCAATTTGGAAACAACCGACATGAATTTCTACATTCAAATATACCTTTTAACATTTAGTACAACCACCACGTTTGAGCGCTTATTATAAGTAACAATTGTCCATCAATTTAATATAGTTGTTACTTGTGGGTTCTTAAAAGTATTAGAATTAAAAAATGACAAAAATTTATACAGATTACTGACAGATGGGAGAATTCTTCTACCAACTCTTAAACCAAAAAAATCCTTATAATGTAATGATAAAGATAAATCAATCAAGATGTCATCTCCGTTTGAAAATAATGTCAAAAAGGGGGGTTTCTCATATTGAGAATATATACTTTTAAATCCCCTCAATACACACATCTTAACCCATGATATAATGGTTTATACTTTCCATTGGACAACGCTTGTAGAAAATGTATGGCTAATACCCGATTATAGAAGTAGTGCATGAGAAAGAGGAATCACTGTGTACATTGATTTCGGAGATGACAGACGTAGAATTTAAACGTCGTCTTACTAATCATTTGATATTTACATACGCACGGGAAATTTTGAGATTATGTAGAACAATCAACGATAAAAGGTGCATAGGATGTCAATATAATGACCCAAGTCAACTTCATCATGATTGTTTAACTATGACTGATGATGAAGTAGTGATGTTTCATTTCGAGGAAGCTTTACAGAACGTTCAATATAGCAAAATTCCAGAACTGTATGAAAAGAACACAGAATATTTAATCATTCCCAAGGACACGATAAAGGAATTTAAGGAATCATTCAATTGACATTGGTGGTTCGAAAACAACCAAGATAAACAGCTTATTGAAAGTAGAATTAAAGAAGCTTTGGATATTCTGATTCATTTCCAGTAACATGAATCGGGAAGAAAACGCTTTGTCAGATATATATTATAATGCATCCAAACCAGCTGCCTACCAAGGTGCAGACAAAATACGACTTACTTTGAAGGGTGAAGGCAACAATGACATAGGTATCCATAAAATACGGAAATGGTTACAAAATCAAGACGATTACAGCCTACAAAATCCGTTCGAAGAAGGTTTAAAAGGGCTCAAGTCGTTGTTGCTGGTCCCAATGAACAACTTGATATTGATCTAATGGACGTGCAATCTTTAGCTAAAGACAATGACGGCGTGAAATTCCTGCTTGTAGCAATCGATGTATTTACCCGTTTTGCTTGGGTTGTGCCATTGAAAGATAAGACTGGGAAAAATGTAGAGAAGGCGTTATCGGTTATTCTTAACGCCATCAAGCCTAAGAAGATACGGAGTGACGCGGGAGGTGAATTCAAAAACAAATGGGTAGCGAAATTGTTAAAAGACAAACACATATATCACCATATCACTTTAAATGAAACGAAAGCCAACTATGTGGAACGTTTGAATAAGACGTTACGTTCGATTATATTTCGATATTTAGCAAAGCACAGGTCGAGGAGATATATAGATACTTTACAAGATTTGATGAAGTCATACAATTCCACACCACACAGATCGTTAAGGAACATTGCACCAAAGAACGTGAATGCTGATAATGCAGCTAATCTGTGGGCATATATGTATTTAAAACCTAAGAAGAAAAGAAAGGTAGATAAAAGTATAAAGAAAGGGAAGAAAACGATTAGACGACATTTGTATAAATATAAAATAGGACAATTAGTTCGTATTTCACATTTACGCAGACCTTTCCACGTGTGTATAATGAACAGTGGTCTTATGAAGTATTCAAAATTGACAGACGCTTCCAAATGCAGGGCATTCCCTTGTACAAGCTCATAGACTTAATGGAAGATCACATTCAAGGAAACTTTTACCAATCAGAATTACAGCCTGTAAATAAATCAGAAGATGCATTGTGGGAAATAGAAAAGATCATAAAGAAAAGGAAGAAGAACAGGCGCGTTCAGTATTTGGTTAAATGGTTGGGATATTCAGACCGTTTTAATTCGTGGATTGATGAAGCAGATGTGCAAAATCAGTAAAGTATGTCCATCGTCAATAGCAGTTTCTTTTTGTTCGTAGACAGCGACTCGGATGAAAATAAAGCTTACTTTCCGGACAATACTCCGACCAATTTTAAAATCCATCTAGCGGAACCCCTTCAACTCGATAATATTTGGAAAGTGGCATTGACTGAGATACGTATCAAAGATGACCGTAAAATCACATACATGAACGACCTGTATGTTTTGTGCGACTTTGTGGATTACTCCATTGTTAATGGAGGACAGAGACAATCTATACTACGTAGATTACAGTTTGTTAAAAAGGGAAATTGGACGCACAAGTACGAATCGCCGAATTATTTATCCATTAACAAAACGACAATAGTCGATTTAGAATTCTATATATTGAACAAATATCTCAAAAGCCCTTCATTTCTGAAGAAACCAGTGTCGCTTACGCTTCATTTCAGACAATATCCCTTTTTCGTGTAATCATATAAATATTTATCATAATATGGATACATCTAAGATGTATGTTCCAAATGCCTCCAAATGGATACAGTATTATAAGGATAGCTTAAAAAGACACACATTCAATGGAAAAAATCGAAACCAGAGAGGGGGATCTTTAGTTAGTGGAGCGAAAACGGCTATTTCCCCAATAGAATATGGGAAGTCGGAAGTGCCACCGAAAATGCAAGTCGACGAATTCCCCGTCAAAATTATTTCGCCAGCTCAGGCTGCTGTAGAGCAAGCATCCACGGAGATCGAACGTAAATCGCATGTCAAGAGGGGTGTAAAAAGAAGACTGTTTCAGTCCAGATCAGGAAGTAAACGTCGAAGACTGAAGGCTAAAACTCCAAAGAAGAAGGGGAATCGTAAACTACAAAAGAAAAAAAATCGAGATCAATCAAGAAGAAGAAATCGAACCCAACCAGGGATATTTTTAACTAAATCAGGATGGCTATGTTAAGCAAAGAGTTTTTCGTGGAAGGACAACCTTATGAACTATCGCTTTTCGATCTACCCCCAACACAAGTGGGAGTAGAAAACATAAGAATGGAAAACGTTAGGCCGACGTCAACCATTTCTGATTCCTCGCCAATATTGTTTGACATTTCAGGTCAGAATGGATTGGAATATTTGGATTTATTTAACAGTCAGATGCACGTGACATTGCGCGTTTTACACGATGATAATTCGGTCTTGGCTCCCGGAGAAGACATATCTCCAGTGAATTTATTTCTACAGTCTCTTTTTTCACAGATAGATGTGAGCATTCACGGGAAAGCCCTGTCTACCACCTCTGGATATTATCCGTATAAAGCATATATACAAACTCTACTACGATTCGGATCCGATGCCAAACAATCTCAACTTTCGACACAGCTATGGGTAAAAGATACAACTGGACATTTTGATGATGTAGATTTTACAAATGGTGATAACACAAATGGAATAGTGAGGATGGCTTACATTAAGGAGTCGAAGCTTATCGATTTACAGGGTCCAATAATGCACGACCTATTTCAAGTCAGAAGGTACATTCTCAATCAGGTTGGTGTCAGCATACGATTTCATCGCTCCAACCCAACGTTCTCCTTACTCAGCAATGAGACAAAAAAGTACAAAATTGATATACGAGAAATGACGTTGAAAGTGTGTAAAATTCAAGTCAACCCTGCAGTCATTACCGCTCACAACGCCCTACTGAACTCTACTAATGCAAAGTATCCGTATACGAAAACAGAAATTGCATCCATGACTCTAGCTAAGGGAACTTTGAATTTCTCGTGGAATCATGTATTTCAGGACAACTGTCCTAGCAAGGTCATCATCGGTTTCATCGACAGTGAAGCAACAGGCGTGGGTAACCTCACCAAGAATCCTTGGAATTTTCAAAACTACAACTTGAGTCAGATTAATTTGAGCGTAGATGGCATATCGGTCAATGGAGGCCCTTTACAGTTAAGCTATAATGATGCAACTGGATACACTATAGTACAAGTATTGTCCAATTTGTTGACTACGACTCGCAAATGGTTGAATAACGAAGGCATCGACATATCCAGAGATGACATACCCGCAGGTTATGCAATATATGCATTCGACACCCAGCCTGATTTTGATGGAAACGAATATTTATTATTGAGAAAACAAGGGAGCTTGAGGATAGACGCAGTTTTCAACGCTGCGCTACCCCATACAGTTAACTGTATTGTGTTCGCCGAAAGACCTGGTTACTTTGAAATCACTCAATCTAGAGATGTTGTATTGGAATAATGGATACTAATACCCTGAGATGCATAGTGAACTGTGATCCTGTCTTGTCAAAAAAAGTGATTGGAGTGTTTTCCGCAGACCAAATACCTCAAAGCATATCTTCCTATCCCTCTGCTTTTATCATTAATACGGATCGAAAGCGAGATCCCGGAACACACTGGTTAGCATTTTATGTAACGGGTCATAGAGGGGAATTTTTCGATAGTTATGGACGAAAGCCGTCTTTCTATTCAGGTGGATTTAGTGACTTTTTTGCGGTAAACAACCTTACTCTTCAGCACAACGATAAGAGACTGCAAAGTAAAGACTCAAATGCGTGTGGATACTACTGTATTTATTATTTGATCAACAGATGTAGAGGAGTTCCGATGAATGAAATTATTCGCTCATTTTCTGATGATTTGAATAACAATGACGCGTTCGTTTTCGATGTTGTAAGAAATGCCTTCCCCTACTGCGTGAATAGTTCTGATAGAAAGTGATATATGACAATCATTCGTGAAATGGCTTTGGAGGAAGAAACACCGGTATTGCAGTTCGAAACTCCTACGACCATAATGGCGTGTGGGCCCACAAATTCGGGCAAGACTACATTTGTAAAGAGGTTGTTGGAGCATGCATCAGTCATGTTCAAAGAGGCTCCCACTTACATTCTGTATTGCTATGGTAGTGTTTGGCAACCCGTCTTCACCGAAATGGAACATTCAATAGAAAGTGTAGTGTTCCACGAAGGTGTTCCGAGTAAAGAGGACCTGATGGAAATCAGAGGGGACGACAGACGACACATGATCTGCGTTTTAGACGATTTGTTACAGGATTTAGCAACTGACAAATGGGCACAAGAGCTGGTCTGTGTCTCCTCGCACCATCTGAATATAACCATTTGCGTTCTAGGTCACAACATATATGAGAAAGGAAAAGTCATGCGAACCATGAGCTTAAATATTCATTACTATGTCATTTTCGAAAATAGACGTGATCCGGAACAATTGCATAGGTTTGGTAGACAGGTGTTTCCTAACAAGGGAAAGTACTTTATTGACTCTCTGATCAAGGCAACGTCACTCGCAAGATATCTGCTCGTGGATTTAAGTCCAAAATCGGACAAGTTATATTCACTTCGCACCAGAATTTTTCCAGGGGAAGACACGGTCGTGTTTCGTCCTAAACATGAAGAGAAAACTGACGGTGAACACCAAACTGAGCTTAAATTTTCTAATGGTGTCTGAAAAAAATCAAAGAGATGCCTTGATCCGGACATTAACAGATCAACAACTGCAAATTATGGTGGAGATCATATATAATTTGATCAGAGGCGTAATTCACATTTCAAATAAATATAAAGACGTGTTATCAGTAAATAAGGGCAATATAAGAAAAGTCGTTGAAGAATCAATTTCCAAACGTATCAGGAGGAAAAGACTATTGAAAATAAGTGGAGACTTACCGATCATTCTTCAAGCTTTTTTCAAGTATGAGTCGAGAACTGGTGCTAGTGCCAAAGAGAAAATATGACGATCTCATTCGAAAAGCGGCGGAAAGAAGTGAAGATAAAAGTAGTGAGAAAGATGGAGGTGGGGAAAAGGACATTGAACACGAAAACCGGCAGAGGGACAATGGAAATCAACATGGATATGGAGCTGAAAATCCTTTCACTGAAATGACATTCGAATCTTTTGATAAACTGCATAAGAAGTCCAGACCAAAAAAAAGTCGTGTTAAATATAAATGGTTGAATTTTAAATTATGATTGTTATTTTAATGTGAATAATTAGCATGTGTAATAATAAAGAAATGTCACGTTTAAATCTTTGTTAGTATCAATCAAAAAGTATGCTTTCACTGGGGGGTTTTGCGATTGGTTGATTATTTGGTGAGTTTTGATTTGTTGTCATGGTTTATTATTTAACACTGCTCCTTTTATCGGGGGTTTGGAAGCTACAAGTTTTTAACCATGGATATTGATGCAATTTTAACAGATTCCACAAACAAATATCCAAACGGTTCAAATGCGTTTGAAAAAGAAGTTAGGACTTTGAAACGAAATTTGAATGTCAATGAGGGATTTACGTGTGGTATATGTAACAAGGTTATTCAACATCGAACAAATTTCAACCGTCATTTGAAATCTCACGAAACTACATTACAAGTGCTTTCTGTGTAACAGAAAATTCCCCATAATAGATACTTTAAAGAGACACGAGCGAGGACATATAGTAGGATATGTACGCCCAAATGATTCATATAATTGCCAACATTGTGGATTGGGATTCAAAGATTACACAACTTTATTTGATCATTCTAAAACCATGCACCCAGTCCAGACTGGGGGTAATGCAAACATATCGAATCACATAACTGCTTCCCAGAACGCGTTAGATGATTCAGTTCACGTCTTAACTATTTATCCATCGGATGAGGATAGATATGATATTCTCACATTTTTCTCCAACATTCGTCGAATAATAAAGGACACCCTCGCGGAGTAGTGTCCGATGATATGTTATCTCCCTACAGTCGCAAGTTGTGGACTAAATTGAATCCATCTAAACAGAAGGGTTGTGTACGACGTAGGTCGAGAGTGAAAACTAAAAAGTTGCTATGCACGTTGGAAAACAAGCGTAGATACGTTTGTCATATTAGAAATCTTCAACTGTACTTACAATTGGGATTGCGTTTAAAAAAGATTCATCGTGTTTTGGAATTTTCTCAATCTCCGTTTCTACGGGAATACATCGAAATGAATACTGAAAGAAGGAAGCTTGCCAAGGGAGATTTTGAAAAGTCCTTTTATAAGCTAATGAACAATGTCGTGTATGGAAAAACATGTGAAAACGTCAGAAAGATAATTTGTGTGCAGATCATAAACTCAAAGCGAAAGTTGTTGAAACAAGTGGCCAAATCGTCTTTCGTGAGATGCGAAATCTTCACAAAAGACCTAGTGGCAGTTCAATGCAAGAAAACTGTGCTAATGTTAAATAAACCCATTGCAATTGGAATGACCGTGTTGGAATTATCGAAATGTATAATGTATAATCACTATTACCGATACATAATTCCTAAGTATGGTTCGAACGCTAAATTAATGATGACTGACACAGATTCGTTTCTCCTTCACATAAAAACGGCAGACATATATTTCGACATGGAAAAGGATAAACACCTCTTCGATTTTTCTAACTACGAGAGGGAACACTTTCTTTTCGACACGACCAATGCTAAAAAGCCGGGGCTTTTTAAGGATGAGACGGCCGGCGTACCCATCGAACAATATGTGGGTTTGAGGGCCAAGATGTACTCCATTGTCTATGGTGACGTCGAGCAGAAAAGGGCAAAAGGAATAGTGAAGAGTGTGGTTAGAAGAGAACTGAAACATTTCAATTACGTTAAATGCATTCTTGACCAGAAAAACGTTATGTGTCAGCAAAATTTGATTCGATCGAAGAGGCATAAATTACAAATGGTTAGCGTGCGTAAAGTGGCGCTAAGCGCTTTTGACGACAAACGCTATGTGATGGACAATGGTGTGGACACCTTAGCTTTCGGACACTATCAAATCGAACAAGGGGTTCAACGAGTTACGTCTCTGATTCTAACAACTCATAAACCTATCACCAATACGTCGTGGGTTGTAGATTGCAAGAAGGGTGGACTCGACTTGCATCCGCATGTGATAAAATTTACCAGTCGTTTGCCCATGGTCGATGGTTCTCTCCGGCTTCCTCCACCGCTAAAACTGATCGCCACGATTTAGCTGAAAGTGGCGTTAAACATAAAAATAAATACGGGTGCTCCGGCTTCCTCCACCGCTAAGACCGATTTAGCTGAAATGTTGTTGAAAGTGACGTTAAACATAAAAATAAATACGGGTACTCCGGCTTCCTCCATCACTAGGACTGGTTGTCATGACATAACTGAAAATAAAATCGAGCGCACAATGAACGCAATGTACACCTAGGCAGATTGCATCGCGCCTTTGATGATGAAAAAATTATGTAATGGACTTTGGATTTTGAACACTATCAGATAAAGTAGATGAACACTGTTAATACATATTTATTTATTACTTATAATACAATATTGTTTATATACTTATATGTATAATGAAATATATATGAAAATGAAAACCCTTTTTTTCTTTTCTTTATACCAAACAAAATTTACTACAAGATTATTTTTACCAATAGAAACCCATACCAAAAAAATCATATGTATAATAAAATATATATCGAAATGAAAACCTTTTTTCTAGTACACACTGCATATCAGCAAAAAAAAATTACAAGATTATTTTGACCAACAGAAACCCGTACCAAAAAAATCATATGTATAATAAAATATATATATATAAAAATGAAAACCTTTTTTTAAGTATACACTGCATATCAGTAAAAAAAATTTACCAAGATTATTTTGACCAACAGAAAAAAAATCTTTTTTAAACGCCGAATGAAAAAAAAACAAGATTATTTTAACAACTGAACAAACCAAGAAAATAAGAATCGCTAAAACAGACCAAAAAAAAAAGAAAAACGGAAAAAATACAACGTTATTTTTACAACAACAACACCACGATTCCCATCTCATCAATTGAAAAATATATCAAAATACGAAGAAAAAATGTCATAACCGACTAAAAGAAGATATAGCAAATTTTCACAACAAAACCAAGGAAAGCAAGAATTGCAAGAATTGATTGAAAGAAATAAAAACAATGTGAAAATATCGTTCAAAATAACAAAAAAGAAAGCAATATTATTTTCACAACAAAACCACGGAAAGCAAGAATTGCTAGAATCGACTGAAAGAAAAAAAAA
>MJUT01001373.1:815944-845318 GCA_002080005.1 Gigantidas platifrons | reverse complement strand
CCCACATATCTCCTCCAGTGCAAAGTGAAGACAATAATAGCCCACATATCTCCTCCAATGCAAAGTGAAGACAATAATAACCCACATATCTCCTCCAGTACAAAGTGAAGACAATAATAGCTCACATATCTCCTCCAGTGCAAAGTGAAGACAATAATAACCCACATATCTCCTCCAGTGCAAAGTGAAGACAATAATAGGCCACATATCTCCTCCAGTACAAAGAGAAGACAATAATAGCCCACATATCTCCTCCAGAACAAAGTGAAGACAATAATAGCCCACATTTCTCCTCCAGTCAGTTTACATTTATAACTTACAAAATTATCATAAAATCACATAAAAGTAGTTTTCAAAATTGCACATAAAACAATAACCCTCTAAATATTTGAATATATATTTCTTATTTGAATATATATTAAGCACCACTTTCTCCCTGAATCTACCAATTCTATATCTATCAAGATGTAAGACAAACTTCTTCATAGAGCAACACCTTTCTTCAGAATGATGTTCCCATACTGAGCTGTTTCACTGTTTATCATAGAAAATTATTGTCATGTTTATTGTTTTATTTTAATTTGTTTATAATTTAAAAATTATTCATATGAAAATTTTAACAGAAGTTCCATATCATTTTTGACATGAGTGAAGGTTATCCCACATATATAAATATGTAATATTCTTTCTGATATTATGTTTTATATGATTAGCTTTTTGGGGGGATAGTAAGAACACTTGGTATTATTGCTTTCTGGGCATTTTATGTCATAAGGGACAGAAAAAATTACAATATGATCAACTTCATAGCATTGACACCATAATTTCCTTATCCCTTTTGCCAACCCACCACAAAGTTATTCCACACCTCAGTCAAGTGTTGTCACAAACCAATCGCTCCATTCTAGCCGTTCGTTCCCAGCACTTATGTCCATGGCAAAATAAAACCCTGTAGTCCCACCAATCAGAAGCAAACAAAACTGAAGTAGCATAAAGTAAGTTTGTAAGGACAATAAAAAGTCATATGTATTGTTATCGTGATACATGTATGATCTATCCCAATTCAGAACTTGTGCAAATCCATTTTATTTAGATTTACAGTAGTAATAAAAATCCTGTTATTTTTATACAATGTATGTATAATAGTCTTTGTAACATACCCATTATTTAAAGTAATAGTCATATTAATGTAACTTTAAACACGCATTTGGGGGGGGCGGGGGGATTAAAGGCATACAAGCTGTCGGAATTAATTTTTTTATATATATTAAAAGTTGCCAATATTCGATGTTTTATACTAATGCAGTTGACATTTTTTATAATATCATACGTAAATAGCCTAGAACGAAGGAAATACGTCGCTGTCTGATTTTCTTGCATCCAGTCAAGACTCCAATGTTTACCCGGCACAATATTGATCAATATTCATACATTCATGAATATAATCATATGACCCTTGATGACCTACACAGTGACCTCATTCGGTAAAGCGTTTGCGCATTTGCGAAATCGTTGGCTGAGGGAAAAGCACATGTCATACAATATGTTTGGGTTTGTTTTTATTGATTTCATCACGTATTTACGATTTTAAGTGTCATTCTTAATACCATTATATAATATTAACTGATTACCCCGGATCCAATTTCATAGATATATTTCTTAAATTATATTAATTCTAGCCAATATTTATCTGAAACACGTTTTCTGGTTATTTATAGCAGTTATCAGTGTCCGGTAAACTTCGGAAAAGAAGCCGGCTTATACTTAGGTGTGTTAATGGTGATTTCATCAACAAACACTCGAATTCTTTCATTAATTACGACATTATAGCATATTTTTTTAAACCTGGCTTCTTGTTCAGAACATTTTATTATTATAAAACAGCGAATATTGGCAACTTTTAATATAAACAAAAAAATCAATTTGAGCTATTGTATGCCTTTAAGCATCATTTTTGTAAATAAATCACTTAAAATTGTACGTGTACAGTACTACAAATTTTTAGGTTGATAGCTGCATGTGTTTTTACTAGCATTTCTCGCCGCTATATTGATGATGTCCTTTCACTAAGTAATATAGGTTTGGTGATTTTGTTGATCGCATCTATCCCATTGAGCTTGAAATAAAGGATACAACGGATACAGATAGGTCTGCTTCATACCTTGACCTACACCTCGAAATTACAGTGAGGGTGTCGGGTTAAGAACGAAACTTTACGACAAAAGAGATGATTTCAATGTTCCCATTGTGAACATTTTTTGTCTTTTCTCTGTCCTTCTTCGATATACGAATTCAGATTACCCCTTTGGTATCTTCAAACTTTCATTACAATTACTTTTAGAATATTATATGTTATTCCGGTCATAGACAGGGTAAATAATGTCACATTCACGGATTATGATTTATAGTCCATGAGTCGAAGGCGAATGGAATATAAATCGTAAGCCGTGAATGTGACATTATATACCCTGTCTATGACCGGAATAACTATTATATTATAGCTCACATCTTCATATTTAAGGAAGAAAAGAAAAAACAAAACAAAACAAAAATAAAAAACGATGCCAGTGCCATATGGAAACGCCAAACTAATTCGGAATTTTCGATACATAAATTTTTATCGAAGAGAAAGAGAAAAATTTGCATGACTTTTATGCTTTGCAATTCAAATTAAATATCGGTTACAAACAGAACTTGGTTTTCTATAATCCTAAAATTATAATGTCTTAACTATATACCGTTTCTAAAATACTACATTCTTTCGACTTGTGACGTTATAGATTTCTATATATCATCATCATCATATTTTTATAAGTTGGGAATGTCACATTATATACCCTGTTTGATAGCTGAATAACAGATATACATTTTTATTACGGATTTAACCATTGTTTTTTTTTTTAATACAGAACCCAACTGTATTGACTATATTTGCGTTTTTTATTTTCATTTTTCGTATTTCTAGATGTCCCTTTCCGTACCTCTGACATGCTTTCTTCAATGACGTCAAAATATTTATCACGTCATTGCTCTTGAAACGTTTTGTTTATTATGATGTTCATCGCGTTGCAGTGGGAAAGCCGCCGACATTGAAGAGTTCCGATCTGTAGTCACGCGGGGAAAGGGAGATAATTATAAAAACCGTCATGGCGTCACTGTCATTTTGTAAACGATCGCGAGGCCGTATTTCAAATACAAAAATAAGCAACATCTGAATTAATTTGATCATAATATGCATCGTAACTTTGTTAATGATCATGTGTTTGGTGTAACTTAACCAATAAAACATGTACAAAACGCCTAAATGCTCGAAATGTCAGAACTATCAAACGACGCCAGATGTCAATAAAAAAATATGGCGGGTAATACCCTGGTCTGCAGTTGACTGACACAAATGCGTCCTCAAAACCGATGAAGGTTGAAATATATTTAAATCGAAAGAATAAACATAAAGGAAGGTCTGTTAATTAAACAAACCTGTCATTTGCTTGCTACATTTATAAATTTGGGTTTGAAGTCGTGGTTCATTTTCGGTCATTTTTAGCATTTTGAGACCTTTGTAGGTACGGTAATGTATTCCCTATTCCGAACTTGCTGAACAAATGTGGACTTGGTGTTACCTAATTATCGTATTTAAACATCGTCAACAAAGTTGAGTTATATTCTGGTCTCATTAAAAAAAATCGTGGATGTAGTTCAAATTTTATCCAGGTTAGTAGTGATTAAACCTTGGTATGAGGACAGGGTGGTTCCCTGGTTCCGGGTGGTTCCAGGTGGTTCCCGGAACCAGGTGGTGCACTGTCCTCATATCACCCTAGCACCAATNAATTTTATTCAGGTTCAGTGGGAGCTCCGGCCGATCCATGCTAATGAAGTACGTGTTGTACACCTGACTGATGTCAAACCAGGTTTAAATTCTACCTCTGTATGTTTTTGGAGCACAAGACCTCAACAAGTGATTTTGATTTTATGTGTGTATGCGAATAATAAATATTATACTTTTTTAAGTGTAGTAAGTTTTATTATCTTATTACATGGACATGTGGATAAAAATAATTGTTATTGTGATCTTGGCAAGTACAAAATTTCAGAAAAAAATATTCANAGACATTCAGGGTGGTGCACTGTCCTCATATCACCCAGACATTCAGGGTGGTGCACTGTCCTCATATCACCCTGGCACCAACCCATATATTTTTAATGAGTGTAAATGTGTATGTATCTTCGGGGTGGTGTATTGTTTTCGTATCACCCGGATACCAACCCGAACATCCCGACATGGTGTAAACACTCATGATCATAGCTGAGAAATTTCTCCGGGTTGACATGTATTCCACACATCGAAAAGAAGGGGGCATTCCCCATACGAATCGAGTTTTTAAATCGCTTTTAATTTCAAAATCCAAATATTGCATGCTTTTTGAGTTCTTTCATGTTCACAAACACCCTTTCTTGTCCATTCTCATGATATATCTAAAAATTACCGATAGCAGTACAAAACAAACACATGTTCAAAAGGATTGTCAACCATACCACATCTGCCTCAAGGCATAAATAATACAAGTGTGTAAATTTAACAATTTAATTGAATTAAACTTCTACTAATAGTAACAAATAAAATAAAATATATTGTACATAAAACATATTACCCTGAGCATTTTAAACCTGAATTAAAACAAAATCATGTTTTTTTTATGTAAATCACATGGATAGCTATGTACTTTGAGCATTTTAAACATGAATTAAAAAAATAGTTCTAAAACAAACAAAAATATATGAACTTTTAAAATCTGGGATGTAAAAGTAGCATAAAAACAATATTTTACATTTCGAGTATCACAAATGTTAAACATTTCATTCCTGAGTATTACAAACTTATATGAAATTAAGAAACACATAAAGTACTCATACAGGAAAATGGATTTCTATTGTCAAAGAAAATAACTTATCAAAATATAAACACAGAGACATATAAATGTTATTCTAAAACACACATACAATAAACTGTGATATAACTAAATTTTATACCAGAAAAAATAACCATAGCTACCTTAACCATAACTATTTACAAAAAAAAAAAAACCATCTCATTTTAATAAAGTTACATTCAACATTCTCCTGTTATTTTAATGAATTTCAACATGTTAAAAAAATTGTTTTGGAATGTATTTTGCTTTTTAAAGCAGTTTCAATATCAACAACTTTCAAAATGTATCATAAAAGAAACTATTTTCAAATGAAATTTCCCACAACCAGAAATATTTATCCAAATGAATTTTCCCACGTCAGACAATATCTATCTGAATAATAAACTTTATAAGAAAGTAAAATGAAAAATAAATACTGATACACACATCAAAGATTTTAATCAAAAACCCCTTACACAAATTCAACATCCCACAGTGCTAGAAAATGTAACTCTCTAATTTAAAGAAACATGTGTTCATATATTTAAACACCATCCCAAATTTTCAGTAAAATTTAAAAATAAATACATCAAAGATTTTAATCATATATCCTGAAGCAAATTCAACACCCCACACTGTTACAAATATTAATTAATTCACTACAAAATGGAATTCTCATCAATAAATAAAACTATTAAAATATAAAAACATAACAAGAATGGAGTCAAAAATAACATATTTAAATTATATACATGTATGACACACAAAAACTGAGTATTGTATTCTANCCCCCCCTTTTCTCCCCTCCCATAACAGTAACTGTTACATAACATTTAATAGAAGACGAGTTATAAATATGTTAAAATTTAATGCTGATGAAGGAACCACCCCTCTTTAGAAGTTATGTCATACTTGGATATAAATGACAATTACAATAAATTAGTTATCAGGGCTAACAAAATCCCTATATCAAAAGTATTATTTTTATTAACAATGTTAATTATAGTAATCGATTATAGCACCTCCCTGATGACCTATCAGTTTGAATCACTGGTTATGTATATTAATGAAATGGTGTCACAACAAATGATATAATTTCCAAATAAATTGGGTATAAAAGTAAATAGTTCTTCCATGCAATAAGAAATCAAAAACAGAAAACGACACACCGGGTACCAGTGTCAAACTTTTGCTAGCTTCTTCAAAATCATTGAAAATGCAATTAAATCGAGTGATCGGGTGCGCTTTTAGTGAAAAGACATAAATATATCAGAATTTTATGATTTTTTTTATTTTATCGACGATCTAATAATATGTTATTTACAAGTAAAGGGTGAATATACCGTAACAGGGGGCGTGTACATAAACTGTCAATCATTGTCGATGAATCTATTAAACACTGTTCAACATTTTACCATGGGAAAGTTTCAACTATGTCTTTAAATATTGCAAATAATTTTTACGAAAGATCTAGAGAAAGCGAAAATGTACTAAAAAAAGTTTATACTAGGATAATAGAAAATGAATATGTAACACTTAAATTGGATAACCAATTTTCATCTGAAAAAAAATCTAATGATTTTCTCTCTTCGCAAATTTCGATAGTGAAAAAATCAATTTCCAAAATATCTGCAAAATTATCGCAAACAAGTAAATGAAGTGAACGATGAGGCGAACTCTGTTTTTAATTTACTCAGAATACATCATGTAAAAGTTGAACTAATTGAAATTCACAATACCTGGTTATATGTCTTAAAATACTATGTTTTTCCGTCTATAATGAAGCTAAAGACAATTGGTGATGAAGCTAATAAGAATTCAAATTTTAATTTATGTAAAAAGTTGGCTTATTTTAATGTAATTGAGAGAGAAGTTGAATTACTAAATGATGGAATGAATCAATTTAATTGCATATTTAAATTAGCTTTAATGCAAATTGTTTCCACCGATCAGTTCAATTCTAGAGGTCTCTATTTGAACGAAGTAAACCATATGGAAGAATAAGTGATCCTGGACATCAGAGGGTGTTGGTGTTTCAATTCTGTTGTTGACGGTTTATTAAAGATGGAATACAGTTGCGCGTAATTCGAGATTGACACAATACATGTAAGAACTCTAAAAAGTAGGTTGAACCAAATAATTTGCGTGGGATATTTTTTTTCCCAATAAAACGACACTCTCTCTGAAAATTGGGGAGGGGTGTTTACCAGTTTGTTCAAAATGGAGTACACATGTGCGTAATTCGGGATGGATGCAAAGAACACTAAAAAAGTGGGTTGGAACAAATAATTTGCGCGGGATTTCTTTTTCAAATAAAACGAACTGTCTCCGAAAATTTAATTCACTTGCATTCGAAATGGATCAAGAAAACGTTATTTTCCAACAGAGGATTACTTCCAAGGGGAAGATTGAATATAGGACAAAGTTTGGTCGGCAAAAGGCCCTAGTTTTCCGCAAACATGCTGGATTTTTTTATGTTGAACTATATGATAACAAACCGGGGAAATCTGACAGAATTGGACTGGGACTTGACGAGTTGGATTATTTAATCCAACTTCGTCCCAATCTGGATACATTGAAGCCGAGTTTCACAGAGGTAAGTCTTGGTTTTATTTAGTTGTAATTTTTATTATTATTTTTTTACTTTTCACTTTTATATTAAATCTTTTTTTTTCCATTTCTTTTTTCGAATTCGCTTCTTTTTTAATTGTTTGAGGTTTTCTCACTTAGATGTATTCTTTGTGTTTCTTGATGTTTTTTTTGTTTTTGTTGTTTTTGTTTTTTTTGTATTTATTTATTTTTCATTTATCATTTTCATATAAGTTAGACCTGAAAGGATATATTAATTAAGGAAGCATTCATTTTATTTAAATTGTCCAGAAGTTATTCGACGTCCGAAATTGATGGTATTCCTTGTACTCGTTTTAAATTTCTCAAAATAACAGATTATTAATTTGGGTTGTCCATAGATTAGTTTTTTAATTTTTGTAATTTCACAGGAATCTGAAACACACAACGTGGGGACGTTAAGACAATCGACTCCAACTCCACCAGCAGGGGGAAACTACCCATATCAAGCTATGCCACCACCACCACCACCGAGACAATATCATGTAGTGGAAAGAATACCCTTCAGTAATCGGACAAATCAAGCTGCAAAAAGACCTGCTAGCAAAAAAACAGAAACGTGGGACTTATGAATATCAGAACATTTCACCCGAGAACATTCCACCAGAAATATTTGATGATTTTTTCTATACTCCTTTAAATTAACTGTTGGGTGACCCTTTTCCGTCAAGGAATTTCTTAGGTTTTATAGTGTGTAGAGACATATAAGGGTTTTCTCTTTAATATCCATCAATACTTTATGTGTGAAATCTATTCGTGTCCTTTTTTTGGTTTTGTCTTGGTATAAGGGTAATGTTTATACATAATTTAGAAAATAAATGATAACACCGTATACAGTTAATTTTATTTATACAAACATATACACAAAAATTACAGTTCTTTGATTTTATAATGTCCAAATGCGTAGCTTTCAAATGGATTTTTCCAGTAGCGTTTATCGTCAAAACTACACAGTCCTCTTTTCACGATTACATCCATATAAAGTTCCTGGTTTTTGCTTCGGATACATCGCATTGAATTAATTGTTGCTTTTTCCTCAAACAAACACATTTTATACATTTCATGGCGCAAATTTTTTTTTATTTCACATTTAGCTATTCCTTTGGCAACTTTTTTTCCCTCCTCGGTCGCTAT
Source organism: Gigantidas platifrons (assembly GCA_002080005.1). Lineage (NCBI taxonomy): Eukaryota > Metazoa > Mollusca > Bivalvia > Mytilida > Modiolidae > Gigantidas > Gigantidas platifrons. The sequence continues at coordinate 836,649 of MJUT01001373.1, read as the reverse complement.
AATGTCGCCGTTTCCATTTGTTTCTTTTGTAGTATATGAAATCGAATACATTTTCGGTTCAAAAGAATCGCCTCCTTGATAGGTATCCCTGGAAAATAAATAATACATTTCAAGCAAATAAATTACTTTAGAGGGTTGGGAGCTAACCCCGTTAGGATTACTACATGTTAAATTCCGACACTTGGTATTCATTGTAAAACTGTATTTAATTCTTTTTTTTTTCGTCTATTGTGTGTTATTCTGTGATTGTGTATTCGGTTTCTTTTTGATTCACGCATTTTGATTATGTCTTGTTATTTGATGTGATTCGATTTCTAATGTTTAACGCCACTTTCAACAATATTTCAGCTATATCGCGACGACCAGTTGTAGGAAGCCAGAGTACCCGGAGAGAGCCCCCGATCAGGTACAAGTAAGTGGTAAACTTCATCACTTGCGAATGAGTCGTGTGCACTTTTTTTTTTTTTTTTGTTCAATTATCAAATCCGGACGCGAACCCACGCCATATTGGTGATAGGCTTGTATGAGTGTCAGCGACCTAACTCATTGAGTCATCCCTCCCCCTTTTTATCATAATATACGGCCGTACTGATTTGTATGTGAATAATCACTCTATTTACATTCATACTAACCTGCCATTTCATCTTTATATTTGCCTGGTACTTTTTTGTGTTTAGTAGAATAAAGTGGGTGGTTTTCATCGTAGTTGGAGGTGTCAAAGTAATCTTGAATGCCAATCATATCCTTGTAAATGTCGTCGGTGGTAATTTCATAACAAAGGTAATCTACAATAGATGTGTACATACTACATGAGAAATCTTTATATTATAATATTAATTAAAAAAGATAAAGACAATCAATTTATTTTTACCGTGACTATAAAATTACTAAAAAATAAAGACAATCACATTTTTTACATTATAAAATTATTAAAAAGATATTTTTTTACTTTATAAAATTAATAAAAAGATAATTTTTTTGCTTTATAAAATTAATAAAAAGATAAATGTTTTTACTTTATAAAATTAATAAAAAGATAAAGACAATCAAATCATATAAAAAAATATAAAAGAAAAGTCATACCAGTGTCTGTGAACAAGAGGCTAATGTTGTTTCCATATTTAGGTTTCATGACTTTGTAGTGGAATTCATACATTATCCTTTTTGAAAGGTCCAAAATGGCTTGTCCCCCATAGATGGGTTTGGTTAATACAAGGTTTACTTGCTTGTTATGTACTCCAACCAGGTCTTCGTTGAAAATTTGGAATCTTACAAAGGATGGCTTCGACACACACTTTTTGAGTTTTTCTTTGGAATGGACCAACGAGAGAGAAAAACGTTCACGTTGGTTTTCTAGGCATTTTCCAAAAACGATGAAAAGTATACATTTTACAAGTGAATTAATTTATAAAGTATTAATTTGATTACAAAACAAAAAAAAATAAAATAAAAAAAATAAATACAATTAAACGTTCTTAAAAATAAATTTTAGTGGGAATATATTATGTTTTAATATGAAAACTATTTTCTAGTTTTGCTATTGTGGAAAATACTCTAGATAAGATTTTTATCTTTTATTTCTAAAATTTACTTATGAAGAATACTCATGTTGATTTATGTGTATCATTATTATGTGATTACCTGTTACACATTAGTTTGAAAAAATCCTTTTCGAAGTCATTCTTGGCTTGTTTTCTCTTATTCGCATTGAAGTCAATGTATTTCTTCAACCATGGTCTTTGTTGAAATCCAAGGATCCTGTGAATTTTGGTGATCTTGAGTCCCAGTTCTATATACAGTTGTAAATTTCTATAATGCACCACGTAATTTTTCTTATTTTTCAAATTCGGAATTAATTTTTTTGTCTTAAATCTTGACTGCTTTTCTCCATTTAGTTTTTTCCAAAGGTGTTTACTATATAGTGACAAGTCTTCATCTGGAATGAGTTGATGTTCAGGTGCCAGTGGATAGCAGTTGTGCCAGTCGTGTACGTGGTTAGGATACTCCAAATCTACTTCTAAAATGTACCCTTTTCTTGCTTCGGCGGATACCTTTTGTAAGTCAAAGTTTTCTATTTCTGAGGGCGTCAAAAAATGCATGAATCCAATAGGTAGTGGTTGCCGTATAAGTTTGTGGCGTCATAATACATAATGTGTTTTTTCTCTGCAGTTTCATCGTAATCATCCAAATATTTATGATTAGCCTCACTATACTTTTTGCTAATCATACTTATACCACCTCGAGTTCCAAGTTCAATCATGTTGTACATTATGGGGTCTGTAATTAAATCTAAACAGACTCCACTCATTTTTAATGCAGCTTGCCACGCCAGTCCTGGACTGGTGTAAAAATGACTTACATCCAGTTCGTAGTTTTCTAAAGTCATGTCCCTAAATCGTTCAAACACGTCTGCCAACAAGAGTGTATCGGTGAGTACATAGAGGTCGTGAAATTCCCCCAAATTTTTCATATTAAACGTGTTCCAAACTGTTTGCGCATGCTTGTATTTTTCATCCGAGATTGGTTCTTTCGTCAGTGAATTGTAAAAAACTTCTTTGGGGGGTAACTCTGTTTCAGTAAATTTTTCGGCACAGTCAACATAGTCGTAGCAGTACTCGTTTTTCTGGAGCAATAGTTTAGCTATATCATCTGATGGGAAAACTTTTCTAAATTGTTTGAAATCTTCCAAATCATCTGCTGCTAAATTGTCCACCAGTGTCTCTAATGAGCTACTCATGCTTTGATATGAATCTAAGAAACGTAACTTCCCTAAAGAAAAAGATATATACTTTTCCCTGTTGTTTGGTATGCAAGTTAGTTTTTTGTTCTTGTATTGTCCAGCTTGACTCAATAACAGATGCATGTCGAAATTGCGTAAATTGTGGAAATAGATGGGAATAAAGGGTGGATGTTGAAGATTTAAGTTACATCTCTGACAGGTCGCTCCTCTGTAATTAGGTGATTCAACATCTCCAGTCACCCCTAGGTGATCGTGATCTCTCACTTTTATTATTTTTTCAGTGAAAAGTCGCTTGCACGTATAACAGTGTGTAGCATTCTGAAACTGTCTCTCAGTATCCTTGCTCATGATTAGAGGTTCAATTTGTGCTAGTTTTTCATTTATGTACTCCTCTTCTTTAAACATATTTTCAAAAAAATGTTTCACAGCATCATCTCCTCTGTAAACGACTGCGGGTTTCGTATATTTTTCATTAGAACAGACAACAACATATGAATATCCACAAGCTTCAAATTTAGTTTGATGGGTAGTTGATGATGAGTTTAAATTGGGAGTGCAACCATCCATCTTTTTGGCATAACATTCAAAATCTGCATATATAACGAAAGGCACGCATGTGCATTTTTCGTAGTCTCTGAATTCCAAAATGTCATTTTTCCCTTCTTGGGGATGAGTCACTTTTTGAAAATCAAACTTGTCACAGTAAAGTTTATGCTCTTCTAATAAATCTGGTCTCACGAACCCATGTAAGCAACGATGACAGTAAAAGCGTCTGTTGTTAAATTTAGTCATTGATCCGAGAAAGTGGTCTAGTGTTTTAATCAAACAGTAATGGGATCCATTCTCATTAGAGACATAGAGTAAGTTCACTTCTTTGTGACCATTACATAATTTAGTTAAATGAAGTGGGAAAACTTCACCCTCTTCATATCCAAAAACGTTTACTGAAATTTTGTTTTGTTTTTCAAATTTTTCTATTTGTGATATGGGCACGAGAAAATCAATACCCGCCATGTTAAGTTCATTTTCGTATGGTTTGTAATGTGCAATCCTTTCTGGGTGGTGTGAAGTTGGATGTAATGCAGCTAAAACAGACCACAAGAAGCACTTCTGATCAGCATTTTTGATATTGACGATTCCACGAGTAAATCTGATTTTCTGAGGTAAATGCATGTAACTAGAGCCGGCAATAGGCGAGTACTGTACAGTATGCACTTCCAGACTCATAACTTTATTTAAAATCCAGTTCGATACCTTGTGGATGAATTCCTCCAAAGCATGATTAATACTTTGAAAGGCTTCATTCAAGTTGTGATTGTTGTTTTCATCTGGTAAGGAATTATAATTTTTACTACGAAAGTGCGGCACAGTTGTTTCTCGGTTTTCAGCTTCAATATCGCGAGTCATTTCAACTCTCGCATTTAAATACCATTTAATACTACGCTGTTTTGTTCTTTGTAATGACAATTCTTTTTCAACATCATCTTTCGCATTTGCCAAAAATTGTAAAAGATCATATTTTTCATTGGCTTGAGGAATAATTGATGTTTCATTCACTGTATTATCCAATGCACTTTTTCTAAAGTGAAAACGTCTTTGCAATTCTTTTTTATTATTATCCACCATTGTAGCATCAGGTGCCCTTGTACTTTCATCAGATATGCGTTGCAGCTCTCCGCCTGTTTGATTCAAAGGGTGATTGGTGGCGACATGTTGCAGTAAAAGATCCACATCATCAAATGCTGTTCCGCAATGCTTACAGGTTAGTTTTTTGTTTTCTACAACAGGGGAACATCTCTTTTTTATCCCATCACATTTTTTTTCGTGTCTTTTCAAATTGTATTTTCTAGTGAAAGATTTCCCGCATTGTTTACAAAGATTTGAAGGAGTAAAATGAATATTTAGATGACGATTTAATGTTCTTTGATGTTTAAAAACTTTATCACAAAAATCACACACAACTTTTTCTATTTTTGGCTTTTTAATCTTCCTGTTGTCATTTTCTTCTCTTTTGCGTTTTCTGTTTTCATTATAAGCTTGTTCCATTTCATCTGCTACCTGAACTAATAATTCCTCATTACAGTCACTAAATTCATCTTCCCTCAGTTTATTTCTTAGCTCTTTGATTTGACATTTGTTCAACAAGTACTCAATATATGATTGAGCCATACCGTATGTTTATTATTCAACATTTCAACTCAAACTGATAAATTGTTGAGACACCTTTTTATATATAAGAGTTTGCATTCCAATCTGATGACGTTTTCGTTTGTTTACTTTTCATAGTTGGTACCCACAATGACTCTTATGAATTATTATATTGGGAAGGTTAGCCACTTATTCTTCAAGGTAAGTTCTTTAGTTTTATTTTCAAGATTGAAAAATTTATTTGGTTTCATATTAATATATGATTTTCCCACACCTTTTTGTAGGCTTGTTACATTTTTTATTTTTGTCCTTCTTCTTTTCGTTTTTAATATTTGTGAATCATCATTGGCTTGCGACACATTTTGTTCTACTGTGTTTGTTTTATTATTCGATTCTTCATTTTTCATCAATTTTTCATTTTGTTCTATTGTGTTTGATTTATCTTCTAACTTTTCAGGTGTAGATTCTTCATTTTTTATCAATGTCTCATATCGTAACTTGGGAATTAATATTAATTCACGAGACATAATTAATGTAGGCTTGAAAAAATATTGGTAGTATTTTTCTTGATTTAAATAATAATTTCTTTCTCTCCGTCAGTGTTGATCTTTTAGTGACCAGTCTTCGTATGAGGCGTTTGTGTTTCGTTAGGATATTTTTATTTGCTTCTGAGATGGTGCACACACCATGAAGGACATTGTAAATAATTTCAATGATAGCTTGTAATTGTTCTTTGGTCAAGATCTTCAAAATGTACGATAGTTGTTGATCTGAAACATCATTTAAAAATATAATGAATGCTTTCTTGTCTTTCATGTTGTAGGTTGATACACAATTGTCGACTCTCCTGGAAGAATGTTTGTACGCAACTGATAGGTTTTATCACTTCTTGGCATTAAATCTATTAAAAGGTAGCCAAATTTTCTCTGTGTTGCCAGGGTGAAGCTTTGCATGAAAAATTTTAATTGACCGGGGAAGATCTGTCGTCCCAAAGTACTGATTTGTAATGTGTCACGTTTGTTTGCCATTAAAATAAAATAATGACAGTTGAGTGAAGCAGTCCTCATTGATTTCCCCTTTTGAAATAAGTTTTGTAATATGTGTATGACTGTGATTTGGTGGTGGTGTGAACCAACACACATTAAGTGTACTATCTCGTCACTATTGGCTGCATCCATCATTAAATCATCCAATACCACTATTGTGTGGCCGTGTATTGCACCCCATTCTGTAAGGGTATCCATAGTGGGAAGGCTTTGATGGAAATGTATATTTGGTATTTCTTTTTTCATCTCATCGTATAATGGCTGATACACGGTATAGCAGAAAAATATTTGGGTGGGTGATATTTTAAACATACCATCAGCATGTTTTAATATGTTTTTAGCTAAAACTGTCTTTTCCGTGTTACTTGGTGCTACTATAAATATTGAAGTTGGTGATTCAAATTTGATTAAGCTTTCATGCTCCCACCAGTTGTCCATTCTGAATGAAATAATATTACATACTGATTAAAAATGTAGTCCCACGAATATTTTATATGTTCAGATACAAAGAAAGAAAAGACTGAAGTTAAATATTTTATTTTTCACATAAACATATTTGATAATTATTTCTACAAATTGACATACAACAATAAAATCGTTCATCAATAACACTATATACAAATTGATCATTTAAATGATAATTCTCATTGAACATGTCTGTTATTTGATCCAATGAATAGCCTCTGGTTCGACACATTAAGTAAAATAAACAATATTGTCCGCATACAGTTGTATCTTTGCTTTGAAGTCTTTTACTATTTATTTCGCTTCTAGAATAAACTGTCATCAATTTTTTGAAGTATGGAGAATACTTCTCAGGTGAATTTCCATAAGAATCGAAGCATTCCAGAATTCCTTCACCATTCAGGTAAAAGGCAATCCAATGTTGACCGGGTCGTTGCTTGGGGTCCGTATTTGCTATGAAACCATTTTTACTACCATGTATGAAGTGAGGTATTTCATCGGCTGCATATACACCACTGATATGTTTTTTTCATTTCGGGGTCGCATTCGATGGCACATTGAAGCTGATATGTATTCATTCTAAAATAACTCCTCTTTCCAGATTAATTTCAAAATAACTGGGATACTCTGCATACACTACACAAGCCGTTGCCTTTTTCAAAGGTTTTTTAAAGACTGATTCAAGGGAACATGTTCCTTGTTTTAAGAGATTAAGATAATGACCTTCATCGCTAAAATTTGGTTCGACGTCAAAACAATACAAGCCAATGCCTCCGGCTATTTCATCCCTGCTAATTTGCAAACCGGAATCTCGTATCCATTTATTTGTCACTTCAAACATGCTCGTAAATGCTGGTAATGTTGTACGTCCGGGTGTGTCATAATTCAATTGCATTATATTTCGTTGGACATTGTGTATTAGAACTCCTTGTCTGTTTATTGTACGTATATAACAAGTCGATAACCGTCAATAATACTTTTTGACAAATATTACAATTTTTGTTGGTGGAGGTTCGTATATTATCAACCTATCACGACCAAGGAGTAATACCACTAAATAATACATCGTTGCAGTCAAACTCACTTTGAGCTTTTAAACAGGTTTAACCTGAAGCTTATCATATGCGACACTCATATCTCATATAAGGGCTACCTAATTTGGAAAATTACTTCGGTAAATCAAAAACTTTCTTAATGTAACATTTATCCCATTTCCGACAAAGTTGAAAGACCACAGGACATTTTNATGTCTTCTATGACGACTTCAAAATTTGGAGTGGCTTCACTCGTCATAAGACAAAACTCAGGTCTTGAACGATACAGTTTGACATTTATGGCAACTCCATTTAAAATATATCTATCCAGATTAAATAAGTCATGTAAGAGGGGTCCCTCTAAATCACACGTTTGTGACTCTGATAAGTATAGTGATCGATTGTACAGTGAAGTGTTGGCTCCTTTCTTTACGTCATTATCATCGTAATGTCCAGCCATATCTTTTATCCATAACTGACTGGTGAGTTGAGATTTCTTGGCATCAGTTCCATATGAGAGTAATGTCTGGATCATTGCTTTATAAGGATAGTGTGTTGTAGTAGAAGTGACCAACTTATTTTGTATGGTTACATCTACTTGACCAAATAATGACTGTAGAAAGAGATTCACAGGTCCGACATATTCAGTTGCTTTTAAAGATGATCCATCTGCATGCTTAATGCGGACTCGTAAATACAGCTTACTTCTTTTCAAGTCGACGTATTCCAAAGAATTTTGAGCTGCAATATTAAATTCTTTTGGGGCGTTCCCAGATAATTGCGAAGTGGATCTCTGTTCATCATAATAAATGCTGGAAACGGCAGTCTGTGTAGGGGGTAGACTGAATAAATCCAGTCCACTAGGTTGTGCCTCTTGGAATTCTTCAGTTGTAAGAGCACCCATGTTTAAGAGAATATGTCTTTAAATGAAGACTTCAATAGTTTTTTCTTTTTTATACTTTTCTTCTTACGACTTTGTTTAGTAGGTTTTGTGATTGTCTTCTTTGTTTTCTTGTGTCTCTTTACAAGTGTTTTTTTTTCTTGTTCTTCTTGACTTTTTGCGTCTGCTTCCTTGGACGTTTCCTAGTAGGACTGAAACTTTGTTGTGATCGTTTTCTTTTTATTCCTTGCTTCATTTTTGCTCTTTCTACTTCATCTTTGGCTTGATCAGTTGATTGTTGAACTGGTGACACCAGTTTGACCGTTAATTTGTCATCATTTTTATTATCTTTATGTGGGAGTCCTACTGGCATTATAAATTGTCGAGGGCTTCCTGTCAATGATCCACCTCCCATTTGCTTTTCCGGTTTGTGAGCGTAATTGGTATATGGATTATGCCCACTTGTTCCAAGGTTTTGATAAAAATGAATCCATTTCTGTGTATTTGGTACGTACATTTTATTGACATTCATCTTTCAGAAAAATGGAAATGACTTAAAATGAAGTGTAACAGTTGAAGGTTGATCTATAAATGAAGCTAAATCATCTTGATTTGTTGTTATATAGATATCAATGTCATATATATTATTGTTCTTTACAGAAACATAGTGAGGAGCTTCGATGTTAGCGGACCAATTCCCCCTGGTGGTAGCTGGTAATCTGCGGAGGAGTGGTTTTATTCACCTTCAACAATATACTCCCCACAAACGGTTGAATACAGGTAAATTGCCTCCGCTTTTGAAGTACTACTTATAATATCCACATCAACTAAAGCAACTTTCCAAACCACTTCAAGTAAAAGTGGTGCATTTAAGTGTGTTTTAAAGTTGTATGGGTTATTCTGGGGAAAATACGTAAATGCTCATCTTTACTTGTTGTGGGTCGTTGGCTCTATGATGTCTTTTTCATCAATCCATTGATTATATTTATCTGGCCAACCTTCAAATTTAACATACCACTGAACATGTCCCCTGTGTTTTCGTTTTTTTATTTTCTTTTCAATGAACCATAAAGCATTCTCGTCCTTCTCAACTTTTTGTAACTCCGATTCGTAGAAATTACCCTTGATGGGTTCATCCGAGAAGTCTTTTAACCTGTACATGGGGATGGCTTGCATTCGAAATCGAGTTCTTACTTTAAAGATTTATCTGGTAAAGTGTTCATCATAAGATCTGTCAAATGTCATGTTGATTCGTGAAATTCTAACCATATCACCTACTTTGAAACGATATTTCCGTGCCATCCTGTTTTTCATTTTGAGATTTACTTTTTTAGGTTTCAAGTACATGCAAGCCCATATATCTGCTTCGTTGTCCTTGTTTACATCTTTTGGTGCGATATTGTTTAAACTTCTGTGAGGTGTGGCATTATAACTGTCCACGATATCTTGTAATACATCCGCAAACCTGTGTGTTCTCTGTTTGGTGAAATATCGATACATCATATTTTTATAGTTTTTATGACTCTTTCCACGATGTTGGCTTTTGTGTCTGAATTTTGTGTGGTGAAATAATAAATGCCTTCATTTTTCAAAAACGTTTTCATGATATTATTATTAAATTCTTTACCATTGTCAGAACGAATTTTATTACATTGTCTACCTTTGTTCAGTATATTTTTCAATGCGTTTACAACTTCTGTTGCTGTTTTATTTTTCAGTGGTTCGACCCAGAGATATTTGGAAAATATGTCGATGACAAAGAGGAGAAATTTAATGCCATCGTTCTCATCGGATATGTTAGACACATCTGCTAGATCCATATCAAATTGATCGTCGATACCAGAAACTACGACTCGAACTTTTCGAAAAGAGTGTCTGAGTTCTCTTCTAAGACTGTAATCATCTTGATTGTGTAACCATTTCCGGACTTTGTGTTTTCCAATGTGTGTTATACCTTTAGATTTCAAGACTTTGTAAAGTTTATCTGGACCTACGTATGCACCAGCCTTGGATAAATTAAAATATGTGTTTTCCAATATTTTGTTATTTCTGTTCATGATGAAATGTTGTGACAAAATGAGTAACACATGGAAGCCCCAGTGTTTTTATATTGTGGATACATGTTCACTACCTGGTAAGAATGGCTTCTTTTTAATAACGAGATAATTATACTTTAGAATAATTTTATTTCAGTTTTATCGTGATATATAACATTCAAAATATACACAACACAAAATTGTTACACTAAAAATTATTGTTCGTCCAACAAATGAAGAATTGGCTTAATCAGTAATGGTATCACATTATGAAATGCTAGCATTGTTCGCCTTTTCCTGTTTGTACTGACTCTTTGATTTGCTAAAAATCGAATCGTTCGCTTGTAATGTTTAAGTTTTTCTCTATGCACATTGTTCACAACAAGTCTCCCTTGAAGAATTTGTTCAGCTATATCTGAGATGACACGAATCTGGTCTTGGGAAATTGAATCATTTGTTTTCTCTGTAGTGGTTGCGCATAATATAACGCTTTCAAGAATGCAGAATTTTGGAAGATGCGTCTGTTCATGTCAAATGTTCTACCAAGACTGTTTTTGTATTACATATTCCAAAAATCACACTCGTCACCAAATCTGTCCTCTAGTAAAAGCAATCTCTCGGCTATATACCGCACAGTTTCGGTTTTAGGTTTATGCTCACTGCACCAATCTTCAAATTGATCCAGCACGCTGTTTTTATGATCTATGGGTATATCCATGATTTCAACTTATTTTCTCAATTTGTTCAAGATGTCCCCATAGACTATTTTCTCAAATGTTAGATTAAAATATACATCTAAATGTTCGATCTCTGTCCACATTAAACATGTGTGTTCAACTTGACTTGGATGATCAACCTCACATCCATAACAATTTTCCTTCACCACATCATTTAACAGTTCTAATATAGTCCTAGCATAAAGGAAATCCAAGGTATGTTTCAAAAATCGTTCAACCTTTTGTCCTTCATGGTGTGTGTCCATTGCGTCTACCTTCTACAGGTCAAAAAATTAAAATGGTCAAACATCATCATACAAAGTTTATATATTCTTCAGTGACGTCACTATTAAACATCTATGCATATACAGGCTGACAAGTGGTGCATGGGATTCATATTGGCTAGTTTCTGAATACATCAAAACGTGGTACTTTAGGAGACACCATTTTCACAAATAAACAGTTTGGTTCCCATTTTAAATGTTCGGTGTCGACTTTGTCGTCTTTATTCCACTGTTTTAGTGTTACTCCGCAATAAAAACATGTCACTCGGTCACCGATATCCGTGTAGAAAAATCCATTTTGAATGAGTTCTTCAGGTTTTTGAACGAGTTGCGATGGCCAGTTTGTAAAGGACTGTTCTCTACATATGTAATACATCATGTTAGGATGAGTAGGTTTAAATTGAAACATATATGCAAAGTAGGGTTCTTCATCCATTTCCATCACTTCACAATTCAGTCTAGGTATGAAAATTATAAAACCGCTGATAAAATAAGTAATCCAATATCCTAGCTCACGATCGATTTTATGTCGTCCCGGGAATACCTCTGTCCTCTAAGACAACTAAAGTTCTACTGCCTTTTCCTCGGTGTGTGGAATACAAGTCAGCCGGGGTGAAATTTCTCAGCTATGATCATGAGTGTTTACACCATGTCGGGATGTTCGGGTTGGTATCCGGGTGATACGAAGACAATACACCGCCCCGAAGATACATACACATTTACACTCCTTAAGAATATATGGGTTGGTGCCAGGGTGATATGAGGACAGTGCACCACCCTGAAGTTACTGCACCAGGTTGATGGGCACCATCCTGTCCTCATACCAAGGTTTAATCACTACTAATGTCATAAGTGTTTTTTTTTAGGCAAATGGTATTTGATCATGTCAAATAATTGACTGTGTTGCAAATAAAGAATTCAAAACTGCAACTCACTTGCAGATATGTCAAACGGTATCCACTGAAAAATAGTTTTACATAAAAATGTATTTGAAATGACTTGTAATTTGTGTTGATAAATTCCGCAACAACTTACATCCTGGATGAGAAAATGTTCTTCAGTGTTGTGCCATTTTCTCCCAGAGGATCAGCAAATTCATAACAAATTGCACGAAATACATTCCCTAGTTGGCAAGACTCCTTGTTCTTACGGTCAAAATCGGAAGGAACAAGTAGTCTTGACCAGGTGTAGCATAGGTAGACTTACTCATAGTTATTTGTTAAACAATGAGGAACGACCGGTATGTATTGCGTTTAATTCCAATTTTTCGCTTAAACATGTTTTAATAGACTGCGTAGATGTTGCTAATGTTCGGCAAATATTCTACAATGTTAACAACTTATATGATTTGTTTACTAATATCGCGGGTGACACAATTGTGAAATTTTTAAAGGAGATTAATTTGTATACAGAAATATGGTTTGATATCATACGTTCTCAATATATGGTTATATCTTCTTAATATTTATTTTATTTGTATATATAATCTGATTGTTTTATAGACAAGTATGTTTTATGTTTTATTTCTAATGGTCTTATAGGTGTCTAAGTTAATACATTTCGTCACGCCACGATATAGCTGAAATATTGCTAAAGTTAGCGTTAAACACCAATCAATCAATCAAACCAAATTAAATAAAGCTGAACATTTCTCTCTTAATTTTGTGGGAGGTGAAACTGGTCCAGGAAGAAGATGAAGTGAATTTTGAAGAAGAACATTTGGATTTGCAGAAACCGTTTCCAGAAGTTGTTCCAAGCTTTCATATATTGGTTGCATCTATAGAGCATTCATGTCTTCATCAAGAGCTTCATTCCAGTATGGTTGTGTGATGACCTTACAGATGATTCCTAATGCTCTATAGACGCCATGATGTTTTCATCTTTCAGTGCTGATAGTATGATTTTATCTGTGTAATTCAATGAGCATTTAGAAGTTGTGAAATATTGTATTAAACTATCCCGTAAATAGTATGTTCATGCTGCATTATGAAATAATGTATTAAATTTATTCCCTCTGAAACTTATTACTGGTATCGTATTTATCCCTTTGTCTTTTAAATATGTTGGTATATATAACAGATCGCCTGTGCCATCTTTGTAAAAAAAAGTTTTGATACCGACTTCAAAAGATTCTTAGTAGCACTGTATATATATTTTTTTTTGGGTCATCAATGTCTTTTATTTTTAGTTCTTGTCAATTCCTTCTTACATGTATCGGAAAACTGAAGCAAAGGATGTACAGAGCATTGGAAAGAATTACATTCGTGGCTGCTTGACTCGTTTAAGATTTTGTTTTCGATTCAATAGGCTGCGCCCAGTGAGCAGTTAGAAATCAAAGTGTAATCACAGAATTTAACGGGTTTTTTTTTTGCATTTGAAGAAAGAAAATTATTAAAGAATACGGTTCACAGGAGAGTGGAGTTCACTGAATGATATTTATTTGATTGAACAGTCAGTTAAGTGTCCAAACTATGAGATTAATACTACAACTTCCGAAATTACATGCAAGACAAAACATATCATTGTATGCCAACAATTCATGCATTGAAGAGTGATATATTCCCCAAGTCATAATATTTTCTTGCCTGTTTCCACTGTTTCAAAGAATCAACTTCTGCCGCACACCCACACACATGCTAAAGGGCCCATTTAAGGAGGAGGGTCACTTCAATAAGTGCTATAGGTAGATAGACAGAACCCCTGTTGTTTCTATTAATTTAAAGACCTTTTAAGCTTTTTGCCACATTTCCTGAAAATGCACCATACCTACCCACCCTATAAAGATATATAAACTAACCTCCACAGTTTCAGGTGGATCACTTGCAGTGTGTTTTTTTTTAAATTTATTTACAGGTTAATCTATGCAGTCACCTCCTTAGGATACCAGTGCCAACACAACTGACACAAGAACCTGTTGGACACAGACTAACGTGCGAACATATGACCAGAATACACAGATTAGGTAGGGTGGTAATGCTTTCAGTTGTAAATTATTTTCTTTGGTCAAATTGATGATTCACCAGGTTTGGGTGAATAATCTGCCTTCAATGAAACTCCAGCACATGCGGGATTTATATCAGAAATTAGATAATTTATTGTTTTGCTTAGAGATTCCACCTGGGTTTTAACATTAAACTGTGGACTCCTTTCGATGATGTATGTCGCCCTAAATTGTTTTTTGTGTCTGGATAATATTGCCAAAAACTCTGGTAGAATTTGGGAAGAACAGAGTTGTAAAAAAAACCCTGAAGGTCTCATTGGGTTATTTATCCAGGTATTTTCCCATGGCTTCAAAGAACCTAGAGGATACAGGAACTTCATTTAAATTTGGAAATAGAAAAACATAAATCAATAGTTTACACCACATACATACAGTGATATACACATGTACATTTGGTATACTAAAACCGGATTTATACCATCATTTTTGATTTTTCAAAATTGAGAATGCCTGTACCATGTCAGTGATATGACGCTAGTCTCCATAATGTACCGCTTGTTCGTTTGAGTGTTGTTCTAGCTATTTTCAGTCAGTTGGTAAATGTGTAATTCCCTTCTTTCTTCATGTTAGAAAAACTATGTTGCAACTATTTTTTCAGAAGTGCTTCACGTTTTATGTCTTGTTAGTGAAGGTAGTTTTAATCTTTTAAAAGCTTGACATGTGGGATGGGTTTTGTCCATTGTTGAAGGCTGTTTAGGTGCACTACAGATGTTTCTGTGATCTTTTAGGGGAAAACACACTTGTTCATGCACAGTGTCCCATAACTCAGTAACAACAACAATGAAAATCATTAAGATTTAAAAGGGATGCTCCTGTTATTGGTTCTGAGACTATGTTCCCCGTTTAGTTTGATGAGATTTGGTGAAAGCGAACTTCAGTGTTGTACAACATGTGCAGAAATTGCTGATGGATGGATAGACAATATATATGTCCCTTCGGGAGAATAAAATTAAAAGGCCATGGGATAATCAAACATGAGACCCCGGACATGGCTGATTGGAAAAAATGGGACTATGTTACAGTATCAAACCGAAGAACTGGAAAAGAAATTTAAAAAAAAGACAGCTGGTAAAAACTCCAGCTCAGAAACTGTTCGTTCAACTATTAGAAGAACTCCAATCCTTGCTCACGATTTGTTTGTGGTTACTTGCCAACAACGTCAGTTCAGGAAATTTAATGATAAACAGTTGTACTAACAATGGCTTTCGCAGACAATTTCACATGTTTTGCACAAAATGAGATCCAGGGGAACATTGGGCTAAAGATTCTGTCACAATCTATCCAGTTATTGCAAGGTACAAGTGCGCAAATGACGAATGCAATGACTCAACACTTGATGAAATCATAGGCATTATAAGTAACGATCTAGTACATGATACTCATGCAATACACAAGTTTACAGAGAAGGTACTTGAATTTTTAAGGGAAGACAGAATATTAGATAGAGAGAGCCTTCATTCTTTCAGACGGTTGTGCTGCACAGTACAAGTCCAAATAGCATTGATGGGTGCTAGTATGACGGAAAGGGATTTTGATGTCGGGTCAGAGAAGGCAAGAACAGATGCAATGGGGAAGGGGGAGTAATCAAATCCAAGGCAGCAAGAGTCATACGGAATGGTGGAATAATTAAGACGGCAAAGGATTTGTATCAGTCTTGTTTATGTTTAGAAAAGGTACCAAGAGGCCAAGATGGTATTTGTAACCATAACCGACGGAAACTGATTTAGGTGGAAAGAACTGACATTCAACATGTCAGACCAGACAGATATAGCAATTCTTCTCTTCAAAAATAGTTTTATGATTTACGAGTACCTACCACCACTCTTAAATTTGCGATCACTTTTTATCGTAAGTCGTAAATCCTAACTATTAGTGAAACGGTCGTAACTCTTAAGAGTGCACTTACATCTATGCGTACGACTTATGACTTTTAGTGAAACGGTCGCCAGGTGTACAATATTGTAAACAAAGTGTGTAAATAAATTTGGCACTGAAAATAATTTTATTTTGGATTATCTATCCGAGTCTGCCAGTCATGAAGCCAACATACTGTCCAAATGGGTCTGGAAATTTTCCCCTTACACAGCAACTTGATACAACACGTCTGTTTCCTGCTCCCAAATAGCCATGTCGCCACAAAATGTACTGTCTCTACGCAGTGTGTCTTCTGTCTCTGTTGTAATCTTGATCTGGAAGTTGTACCAGAACATCATCTAACATAATGGCTCCGATCATCCAATGGAATTGTCGAGGTCTAAAGGTTAATTTTATTGAAATCACATTACTAGTCCAAGCACTGCTACCTGTTGCATTAAACACATTAAAAAAGTGATCATATAAATCTAAAACATTATTCAGTGTACATCATCTATGTAGATGAGGATGAGCGAGCTGCAGGTGGCTCATCAATCCTCGTTCGAGATAATATTTTACATAGTTATGTTAATCTCGACACAGATCTGTAGGTTGTTGCTATACGCATCACTGTAGATAAAACAATAACCTTGTGCTCGGTTTACATACCACCAAATTCATCACTAAGTTTAACTCAACTCAAACATTTAGCTGATCAATTACCTACCCCGTTCATCATCATGGGCGACTTAAATAGACACAAGTCCTTTTGGGGTAGTAAAACAACCACCGATAAAGGCAAAAAACTTGATAACTTTATCTCTCAGGAAGGATTATGTATCTTTAACGACGGTACTGATACATATTTATATCCTGGGAATGGGTCTTATTCAGCTATTTATCTTTTAACAAAACAAGACAAGTTAACCTGAAATAAAATAAATTGGAATGCAACAACATCATGCAATAAACATAAAGTAAACATTCAATGGTTAGGACACAACAAACATTTTTTCAATACATGTATTAGTAAAGCAGAACTTTCATGTAAAGGTGAAAATCAAGTCATGCTTTTTTTTTTTTTTTTTTTTTACATATTTGAGGGGCGTAGGATGGGTCTGATCCCGAAATCCCGAATTAAAAAAAAATCATCTCAACTCTCGGAATTTGAAATAGGAATTCCTCGATCCCGAAAGGGCCGATTTCCCGAGCTTAAAAGACCCCCATCCTGCAGTTCCGAAAAAGGTCCTACCCTCCCTCCTCGTAGTTGTACTAATGAAAAAGACAATCTGAAATGAAATATTCTGGAGTGCAAAAACATCATGCATAAGCATCAAGTAAAAACTAATTCAAAGGTTGTAGACACATTTTTTAATATTGTTAATATTGAAATAATTTTACAAGTTTACTAGAAAAATTAAACACATAGAAATTATGTTACATGTTTTCATATATGTGAATGCAATAAATGCTCTAGTGATTTCCCCAGAATTATATTGAGAACATGTGAAGAAATGGAAGAATTTAATCATAAGGGCAATTTTGGGTGAAATTTTTTTTCATTGGGTACAACATTTGACATGAGGACATCAACATTAATCACTATATTAAATATTGAATTTGATATCTAATTAAATTTTTAAAATAATGAATTAATTGACTTGTACTTTAAAATTGTCAAATCACACGTGTAGTTCTTGTCACAAGATTGAATGCTTCTTTTTTTTTTTGAAACACTTTTATTTATGTGTGCCTTTCAGGACAGTACCGGACCTGAAAATGAAAACAAGGTGCAACACCATGCTGAAGACTTGCTAGGGAAACCACTACAGTCATTCTGAATGAAGTAGCAACATGCAAATCAACTTTCTGGTGAATGTTTGCTGAATTAATTATATTTTATAAACTGAAATAAATTTGGATGACATAGCATCTATTGTAATTCTTGAAAACCCTCCATGTTAAATCCAAAACCTACTTTTAATTTTGAACTTACAAAATATCAAAAATCAGAAACAAACCCTTTACTAATTCAGCAACATTTTGCTGAAATTAGATCGGTAACATCTGAATATTCTGCCATATATACTGATGGTTCAAAGGATGGAGATATAGTAGCATCGGCAGCTGTTTTTGGACAGCAGGTCTACTCTGTTCGATTACCATCTGCCAGTTCGATCTTCAGTGCAGAAGCTAATGCAATACTTCTTGCTTTGAAGTTCGTTGCCTCTTCTGATAAGAGTAAATTCATGATCTGCTTCGATTCTTTTTCTTGCCAGTTGGCAATTGAGAATTGTAAAACTCAAAACCCTTTTATTTTAAAAATTGTTGAAACTTATAAAAGCCTCGTCGCTATTGGTAAACATGTCATTTTCACATGGATCCCTAGTCATATAGGTGTCCATTGAAACACAGTCGTTGACCAAGAAGCCAAGAACGCATTGGATGATCCTGTATCCAATTGTTCTATTCTTTATTCATATTTTAAACCTTTTATAGTGAAATAGCTGGGACCAGCAAATTCATAACAAATTACACGAAATGGATTCCCTAGTTGGCAAAAGTCCTTGTTCTTACGGTCAAAATCGGAAGGAACAAGTAGTCTTGACCAGATGTCGCGTAGGTCATAGTAGACTTACTCATAGTTATTTATTAAATAATGAGGAACGACCGGAATGTATTCCGTGTAATTCCAATTTTTCGCTTAGGTATATTTTAATAGACTGCGTAGAATTTGCCGATGTTCGGCAAACATTCTACAATGTCAATAATTTATATGAGTTATTTACAAATGTCGCGGGCGACACAATTGTGAATTTTTTTTAAAGATATGTATTTGTATACAAAAATATAGTTTGATACATGTTATCAATATAGGGTTTTACCTTTTTAATGTTTCTTTTATTTGTACGGTATATATAATATGATTGTTTTATAAAGAAGTATGTTTTACATTTAATTTCTAATCGTCTTATGGGTTTCTAAGTTAATTATAAATTTGTTCACGCCACGATATCGCTAAAGTTGGCGTTAAACACTAATCAATCTATCTGAAATATATACTATGAAATTCCCTACCGTTGTACGGTGACCAGGATTATATGTCGCTCTTATTCGCCACGGGAAGTCGATCTCATGGTTTTCTCGTCATAACATTTTGTGGTGAAAGAGAGCGATAAGCGGCCGTGTTTTTAACAGTTTACATAAAGAGGTATAACAAAAAGTTTGTTGATCAATTTACATATTATTCAGAAAATTACACAAGTTAAGTACATAAATTCTTTACGTTCGTTTGGACATTGTGTATTAGAACTCCTTGTCTGTTTATTGTACGTATATAACAAGTCGATAACCGTCAATAATACTTTTTGACAAATATTACAATTTTTGTTGGTGGAGGTTCGTATATTATCAACCTATCACGACCAAGGAGTAATACCACTAAATAATACATCGTTGCAGTCAAACTCACTTTGAGCTTTTAAACAGGTTTAACCTGAAGCTTATCATATGCGACACTCATATCTCATATAAGGGCTACCTAATTTGGAAAATTACTTCGGTAAATCAAAAACTTTCTTAATGTAACATTTATCCCATTTCCGACAAAGTTGAAAGACCACAGGACATTTTGAACTACAGATGCCTAGATTTTAGTCACGTGGTGATGGAAGTCACATGACGGTATCATCTGAAAACCAGTATCCCGGAACCGACGTATTGGATGCATACTAATAAGTGCGCAGTCATGTTAAGGCAGTCCATACATTGAAAATCCCCCCAAAAAACCGTGTTTTTACTTTTTGGTTCAATACACGCAATAATGCATTAATTTTACTCATTTAAGCCATAAACCAATAAAATTATGATTGATCTACTCAAAATGAAAGAAATATATATCAGCTGGCCTGGATTTCTCGAAAAAAACTTAAGTCTGCACTTAAGTTTTTGCTCAGATTCAAAGAAATATCTCAGCTGAGATTTTTCTAAAATTCCATTTCTCGAAACAAACTTAGGAAAAACTCAACTGAGTTTGAGTTTGAGAATAATTCTTATGTTCGTAAGGGGCCAATCTGGAAAACCCCTAACTTCCGGGACAATAATATCGTCTGCTAAAAATTAGCTTTCAACATGGAAACTGCAAAAAGGAAGCCGAATTGGTCGGAGAAAGAAAAGTTGATGTTGGTGAAAGAGGTGAACGACCGAGAGGGTCGTCTCTTTGGAAAATTTGCGGGGGTTGGGGCCAAGGGGACAAAATTAAAAGAGACCGCTTGGGAGGAGGTGGCTTCCATGATAAACAGGTTTGTATTTGCCCATCCAAATATATAGAAATTACGCCTTTAAAAGAGAATAAACAAAATGTTTCCATTCGAAATAAACGTCCTTGTACAGACAAATAAAATGTGTTCAATAACATACAGCCGTATACGACTTGTGTTCGTAAGTTCAAGGAAACTATATATAGTAACGTACTTGTAGATTGTTGTCATTTATATAAATA
>MJUT01001373.1:753675-773220 GCA_002080005.1 Gigantidas platifrons | reverse complement strand
TTTTGCCGCTAGAAGTCCTATACAGGGTGGTACTAGAACAAATTTTATTTTAAAATGTCTCCATGACATCATTTCACACGACAGATGTATAATTTGGTTGTCAATTTATATTATGAAAAATATATTACACGCCTTGGGCTGAATAGAGCTAAAATCGGCAAAAATTATAATATTCCATTTTTCTGCAATCTACACTACAAAACATGTTTTTTGATGATGTAATGGGTTTAATTTTCGATAAATGCAATAGTTTTAATAAATCCATTATAAAAATATCATCAAAGTTGTGTAATATTTTGTCTATTGAAAACAAAAGGCGAAAAATCTCGTTTTTATGCAATTTTATCAGGGGTAGGGATATATTTTTTGCCTCCTACGATTACTGAACTTCATAAAATATTAATAACTTGTATTCATTTGAACGATAATATAATCAGCTATCCACCAAACCCCAGTTTGTATATTCTAATAGTTGTTCATAAGCTACAAGACCTCAGCAACAGTGAAGAATGAAAAAATCTGAAAATCCGGCAAAATTGTCGAAAGGATGTAAAAAAGGGCTCAAAAATGTAAGTTCATCCCAAAATATTCAATGTTAACATGTTTTTTTTTTCAAGAGGATATATAGGAGGACCTAAAAAAATATGTTAACATGGAAGGTGGGGGGGTGCACGGGGGGTTATGCTAGCCCACGGACTAGTATACTTTGTCAACATTTTACATACCTACATGTATAATTTGTGATGCTTAATATATGTTAATGCACTGCATCGTTGGTGTAATGGTTAGGTGCTCACCTCTGGTGGGGTTGCTCGTGGGTTCAAGCCCACATTGGGTCATATCAAAGACTATAACATTGGTATTTGTTGGTTCTCCGCTAAGCACGCAACATTAAGGAGAAAGAGCAAAGACTGGTTGGCTAGGAATCAGAATAATGTGTCCAAGTGGAAACTGTTTCAGTGTGCTAGCACTATTAAAAAACCATCTCTGCATGTTGGTCTAGTAAAAAGTGGATCGCATCATCATCTCATTAAAAATTAACTTGTTCTTGCCATGATATGGCTTAAAAATTGCTGAATTGGTGTTAAACAACAGTCACTCACTCACTAATTTGTTAGTAATTGCGCATTTATCTATTGGTTTATAGGGGCCAGGGTGGCTCAATGAGTTAGGTCGCTGGATCTAACAACTCATACAAGCCTATCACCAATACGGCGTGGGTTCGTGCGCGGCTTTGTAAATTACAAAAGGGTGCATTCGACTCGCAGCCGCAAGAGATAAAGTTTACCAGTTGCTTGCCCATGGTCGGTGGTTCTCCCCAGGTACTCCGGCTTCCACCACCACTAAAACTGGTCGCCATGATATAGCTGAAATATTGTTGAAAGTGGCGTTAAACACCAAATATCAAATCAAATCAAATCAAATTTATTGGTTTATGCATATATTTAAAAATTATTTAAAATTAAAGGTGTTAAGAAAGTTGGTTCTATAATTCAACTTCTATTTATTTATGTAAAGTCAATGAACAGAAATTTAAATAACTCATTTCATTATCATGTTTTTTCCTTGAAAATATCACAGGAATAATAAAATTTCACTGTGTATATCAGACTGCAATTTATTGTACATTTACAACCAGCTGTATTAAAACTGCTTTAACACATGTATATTAGTTTGTCTTTGATTGTTTCTTGAACATGGATATATACTATTGGAGCACCGATTATCAACTAATCAGTCGGGCATCAATATCTGTTCCGATGATCATTGGTCGATGTTGTTACAACGATCATCGATCCTGAAAATGTGTCCGATTCCCATCAATAATACATGTATATACCAAAATGAGCACACTGTCACTGCAGAGCTGTTTTTGAAAATTAACTAGACAGCCTACTACAAAAACAATTTGTGAAAACACTGGCTGAAGTGACAAAGGAATTGTTTTTTTTTTGCAATAGTCGGAACTTTTTCATGCGTTCAATCGATCGTTCAACATGTATGCGATGTTTCGCTACATCTTTTGTAAGTGATTCTTCTTGTGGGGTAAACATGTTTCTATTACCAAGAAAAGGTGGGATTATAAGTTTGACCTGTCTTTCATTCAGCATGTCTTTAATAAAAAAAACTACGGTCAGCCATAACTTCATCCCCTGGATCCAGATAGTCTAAGAATCCAGACTGCCTTACTATTTCCTTATCTGAAATACTGCCTTGAAATGAATCAGAAAGATAAACAATTGTTCCATTAGGTGCCACAGCCACTAAAAACTTAAATGTAGTATGCCCTTTGTAAGATGAGTAAGCATTTCATTGTGCAGCAAAGTTGCTTGGTTGTTGCACATGAACTACCGTGCAGTCAATAATGCAACGAATGTTCCTGTACTTTTTAAAGCACTTTGGTAGGTGCTTTTTTATCATAGATCTCTTAGCAAACATAGGTCTCTTTAAATCACTGAATCTCTTGTAAAGAAATTGTATCCAGGTCAGTACAATTGTTGAAACATGTTTTGCACTTACATGGAATCTATATGCCAAGTCAGCATTCAACAAACCTAGGCGAAGGCGCATAAGAGTTAAAAGCAGTTCATTCATAGGTAATATGCTACGCTTTGGGCCTCGTCTTTTACCCGGAGTTCTTTCTGGGTCTGACACTGTTGAATTCCAATAGTTCAGCTTAAATGCTGAAACTCCCAAAAACTGCCAGAGACATAGGAATTGATTATATGTAAGACCAGTATAAAATTTGAATTGTTTATCATCTTCTTTTATGTTTTCAATTCTGAATGTCTGTTGAACATCATGACTTTCCCTATTTTTCTTGCCAGATCCTTGACCAGTCTCTTCGGTTTTAAAGATGTTCTTTTTACTTTGTGGTGTCTTTAATATTTTTAATTCACTTTTAATGAGTTTAATTTCATTTACTAAAAGTTTATTTTGAATTGCATGTTGTACATTTTCACTTGCAACATACTTGTCTGTCTGACTACAGCCACCACGGTATATCTAGGTTCGGTTTGAACAAAAGTGCATGAATCGTTTGAAGCGTCTTCCATAATCTCTGACAAAGATGTACTTCCTGATGGTTCAGAAATAATATTGTCCGCTAGCACCAAAGTTTCAGCCACATCAGTTTTTTGCTGCTTCGATGGTGGATATCTGTCTCTGGGTGCCCTTCTTTTCTGTCTTGTGACCTACAATTTAAAAGAGATAAATATATATTTTTTCATTTCTTACTTCAAAATTATTGAAGTGAAAAGATTATATTTATTCTGTAATTGCAAAACATGTCAAGGTTATGTTTCGCAAAACATTAAATTCAATGATTGCTGTTTAATGCCAACTTTAGCAGTATTTCGGTTGTAGCGTGGCGTTATAGACAACACTTTCTTAAACTGTTATTATGGGGCCATCGTGGTCGTGACTGTATGGTAGTTGGATTTACACGTTTGAATCCTGCTCATGGTGAGGTGTACTTGACACAACATTATGTGCTAAAGTTTGCTTGTGACAGGTCAGTGATTTTCGCCGCTTTCCTCCACTAATAAAACTGACTGCCACGATATAACTGATTTGAAAATGATGTGAAACAACATAGCCTGAACAGCAATACATGTAAATAAATAGACTTAATGTTATAGCTTATGTGCGTTGTTTGTTTGCAAAAATATTCATATGATACTGCAGACAAAATATTAATGCAAGTAACAGGCTTTTCTTAAATAATAATTATTTTGTTTGTTTTGTTGTGCTGAAGTGTTATTTGCGAAGTTTTTGTTTGTTTCTATTTTATTGTATGCATTCCTTTAAAAGGGGGAGTGCATGTGTAAATTCATAACAAATGCAACCACGATATGTATGATGAAAATTTACCCCCCCCCCTTTATTCGACTAACTGAACTACGGAATTTTACCTCAAATCCCAGCTTGACAGGGTCTGGATTTTCTTTCGTTGGCCCATTTCCTCCAACACAGTGCAAAACTGCAGATATATGTGTCTTTGTTAACATTTTTAATGCCGAAATCTCGACGTCCATAGTTGTTAAGCCAACGTAAACATTTCTCTTTTTCCTTGTTGGGTTTCGGAAAACCGTTCCCAAAACCGATAAACCACACACCTGGCTGTTTATATCGAGAGTCACTGGTGCATGTACCGTAACAAAAATGCTTTGTTGTCACCATGTCGTGTAAATACACAGGTAACAGAAGAGATTTAAACTATTGATTTTACTTGGTTATCGATTGTTTGTCCGAATTTCAATATGGTCGATCGCACACGCGCATTCAGTAAGCTATTTTTAGCATGTTGATGAAATTAGTATAAACGCTATTGACGATTTTCAGATAATAATGAATCGTTATTAAAATTATTGAATGAATATATAGGTTGTCAGTTTTGACGGTATTTCTTTTAAAGTAATGTTAGTTCGGCTATTTATTAGCTGTATCGCTGAACTTTAAGTACTACTTTTCGTCCGTCGTCTGTAGTCTTGACCTTTAAATTTTTTATTTTTTTCCTGTCAATTTCCAAAATAAAATTGAACCAATATCTAGAAGATTTAGGAGATGCATATTTGTACAACTGGAGTTGATCTATTGTGGAGATGGGATACGCTTTCGGTGGACTGGTGTAAAGATTAGCGCCCACCCCACCCCCTTTTTTTCGTAATGTACATGTAACGTTCGTGTGAGCGGCGTGGACTAACTATTGAAACAAGCCAATTTGTATGTATTTGATGAAGAAAAACAATTCCCAAAAATACAATATATGAGAAATATTATAGGCAACCTCAGACTATAACACTTGTGTATATTACGAGACTGTGACCAACTTGGGAGACTAGTAGCATAATACTCAATCGAACGAATAGAGTGATAGATCCAGTTATCAGAAGTGGAGGGTTAGGATCCCATTAATAGGGTTAAACCTTCCATTTTTGTTGTACCTTTCCAAAGTCAGTACCTGCATTTCCAACATCATTTGTCGTGGTTTTTGTTTGTGTTCAGTGAGTTCAGATGAGAGGTGATTGTTAGTTTTGTTGATATTGGTTCTATTGTTGACCGGCATCACGGTTTAAGTTTTCATTTTATAAGCTCTAACTGCATCATTACAGGGAAAGGGTCATAGGTCATGACCTTGTAATACATGTCATGTGAGTTTCAGTTTTAATTTCCTTATTGTGATATAATACTAACAAAAATATTGATAAAACCATGGCTTTATCATCAAATACAATCATAATAGCTATTGGGATTCATCTTGGTTTATTTAGTGTTGCTTTTTGTCTAAATGGAGATAATGTATGTAACGTTGGAACATTAAGGTATGTTCGTTTATTTATTTATTTATTTATTTGTTTATTTATTTATTTATTTATTTATTGATTTATTTCAGAAATAATTGAAGTAGGCTACGGTTTGTATGAAATTTTAACATAGGTATCATTATTTTCGTTAAAATAAACTTATCCCGAACGATATAGGGTATGCTCACGTAGAAGTTTTGTATTTCGACGTAGTATAACGTATTCATGATATGGGGATGTCGGTGTATAAGGTGCGTATGGCGACGTATAAGGTTTTTTTTGTCGAATTTTAAGGTGTTTATGTCGAATTCTAGGGTGTTTATGTCGATTAATAAGGTTTTTATGTCCACTGTTAAGGTTTTTATGTCTAGTTTTAAGGTATTTATTTCGAATTTGCAGGTGTTTATGTCAACGTATAAGGTTTGTATGTCGACGCATGGATTATTATACATGCTGATCGATGTCAGGTTAAATATAACAGACACAGTCTAGACTAACGTAGATTGCCCAGGTCAGACAAGATATTCTTGTAAATAAACAAGGTAACGCACTTTTATTTGTCGTATTTTTGTATGTTAAAAGTAAAATGTCGTTGAGTTTGGTAATTTTTTTGAAATTTTTTTTTGTTTTTGCGTTAAATGTTAATATTTACCCTCAAAGCATGATTATAAAACGTTGTTTGGCGATATTCGACCAAATAAAACGTGTATTTTCGTATTTATTATTTTTGTGTGTGTTTTTTTGTTTTTGTTTTGTGCGGCCTATCTCCCGGCATCATTAATTATGCATGTCTCAATTTCCGGACTACATGCGCAATGGCACCGATGTTTACACTGCAGTATGAATTTGCACTCTAAACACTTCCTTCAATTTCATCCAACGTCATGTTGGTGGCCTATTTTAATTCGTGTTTCTTTTTCTAACAGAATCAGATAAATTCTCGTACGACCGCGTGCAGGTTTCCCATCGGTAGACATTTTCCCTCAACGTACTTCGAGCATGCATAGTAAAAGTCAATAGGTGAGTTAATTACACCTTATATAAGAATCCTGGATTTTGATAGCCGGTGTATTTGTCGTGTATTTTCATATTTATGATTAATTTCGTTCATTTTTACCGCTGCCGGGATATTTGCATTAGGATTTAACTTTTCTTCCCTCTGTGCCGTGGTATTTGCGAAAACGTATTTCTCTTTTCTACCCTCGCGTGCCTCATACCGCAAAAATCATTTGGAATTTTTCTTCTTTACCTTTATTCGTAAGGTAACGTGATTAATCAAATTTGAAACCCGGAAGTGTTCCAATGTAAACGTAAAACAGTAAAAAATTGTCAGACGAAATACCCATAAAATAATAACAAAATTCAAAACTCCTTAGAAGGTTTATAACAAGTTAAAACGTTCCTGAAACAAACAATAAAAACAGAATATTCCAGAAAACAACAAATAAAAGGTATTTCTTATTTAGCCAGTGTTCTAAATAATATTCGGTGTATTAATCAGATATATCATATTGGGAGGTGCAGTTCCGAAAAATACCAATCTTGAGACTAAATTTCCCTCGCCTTTCCGGTCGGGAAATTGTTCGTCTCTCGACTGGTATTTTTCGCAAATACCCCTCCCAAGCATGATATATCTGCTCAACATCGCCGTACAGACATGAATTTATATCCGAGATGTATTTTGAACAGGTATATCATATTTGGGAGGGGTATTTACAAAAATATACCAGTCGAGAGACGAAAAATTTCCCAAGTCGATAGGGAAATGTAGTCTCAAGGCTGTTATTTTTCGCAAATACTCCTCCCAATATGATATATCTGTTTAATTACACCGAATATTATTTAGAACACTGGCTAAATAAACAATACCTTTTGTTTGTCGTTTTCAGGAAACATTTTGTTTTATTGTTTGTAACTTGGCAATGGTTAAATACTATAGGACGTTTTGAACTGTCCCCTTCAGCAGGTACAGTGGTAGTATTTCGATTTACAGTGGTTAAAGTATTCCGAATGTTTTGAGGCACGCGAGGGTAAAAAAGTGAAATACGTAGGCGTTTTCGAAAATACCAAAGCACAGAGGGGGAAAAGTTAAATCCTTTACATCGAGACACTTCCGGGTTTCAAATTTGATTAATCACGTTACCTTACGTATAAAGGTAAAATACGTTTTCGCATATACCACGGCATAGAAGGAAAAAGGTTAAATCCTCATGCAAATACCCCGGCAGCGGTAAAAAATGAACGAAATTAATCCTAAATATGAAAATATACGAAAAATACACGCATATTAACCAATCAAAGTCCAGGATTATAATGTAAGGTGTACTTATGAACTGTTTTACGTTTACATCGGAACACTTCCGGGTTTCACATTTGATTAATAACGTTACCTTACGTAAAAAGGTAAAGAAGAAATATTCCGAATGAATTTGGCGGTTTGAGGCACGCGAGGGTAAAAAAGAGAAATACGTTTTCGCAAATACCACGGCACAGAGGGAAGAAAAGTTAAATCATCATGCAAATACTCCGACAGCAGTAAAAATGAACGAAATTAATCCTAAATATGAAAATACACAAAAAATACACCGGCTCAAAATCCAGGATTCTTATATAAGGTGTAATTATCATGAAAATAAATGAGAATGGACGGGATTTTAACTTTAACACGCGAATATTAGTGTGAATTAATGTTTTTAACACACTCCTTGTAAAAAAATATCAGGATAAAAAAAATCACCAAAATCAACGACATTATACCTTTTATTATTACACCTTATATCAGAATGCTGTCTTTTGATTGGTTGATGAAAAGGGTATTTTATTTTACCAATTTCTAGTTTTTTCATCTTTTCCGCCATTGCCGGGGTATTTGCCTAAAAATTACCCTTCACCGAGACGCTTGTAACAAAATTTGTGAAACGTTATCAGTTGTTCGTTTTATTGCAAAATCGTATTTGCCGTTTTCACCTTTCACCGAGAGGATTGTTACAAAATTTGCAAAGCGTTATCAGTTGTGCGTTTTATGTAACATCACTTGGTAGAATTAAACAGATACATCATGTTAGGGGGTCCCTCTAAAACAAGAAACGAAACAGAAACGAAACGCAACGAAACGAAACGGAACCTGGCGAAACGAAACGAAACCTGGCGAAACGAAACGGAACTTGGCGAAACGAAACGAAACGAAATTGAAACGAAACGAAACGAAACGAAACGAAACCTGGCGAAACGAAGCGAAACGAAACGAAATGGAATTCGAATCGAAATAAAATTGAAACGAAGCAACACAAGAGGAAAAAAATCAACCAAATGCATTCCTAAATATATATACTTCATGTGTATATATTAAAAACGTTTGAAAATAAACCCAATGAAACGAGCAGAACTAGGATTACGTTACTTATCACGAACAGATAGTGCTAAATTATGTTATGAGAGATGAAAAGGTTCGAAATATGTAATAAACACCGTTGATACACTTCTAACAACTTGTGTCAAGACAAATCCAGAAAAAAATGAAATCGATTAAAAAAACTAATTCAAAGTACTCCGTAAAGTGTGATTGTAGGGAGAGTTACACAAATTCCATTGGCATGTTCTCAAATGTTCTTGTCAAGCGGAATTTAACGAAATAAAACTCGCTGAAATCAGAAAAAAATGAAGAAAAAAATCGGCTACACCAAGTGCCTAATACGCCCCGCATATAATACGCCCATTTATACAATAGCTCTGCAAAGTTTAACGCGAATTGGTCAAGAACCCGCAAAGTTTGAAGTGAATTGGCCAAGGGGTTCTGAAGTTAGAGAGCGACATGTCAAACGAATGGATGGACGGACGGAAAGACGGATATGGTTTACCATAATACATCCGTCTTAAGACGGGTGTATAAAAATAAGTACTTGGTAAAATTCCAGTCGTGGTTTTGCTTTGGTACTTAATTGCCCAGAAATTGTAAGAAAACTTTGGGAGAATCTTGATTATATTGCCATTTTGCACCTCTTATTCCATTTTCTATCAGATTTTTTTTTGCGGGGGGGTATAATTTCTACTTTTATAGATGCTCGTCATACCCTTCACGGGAAATGTGATCATGTTATGTTTTGACATGTCCGTTGGTTTTTCATCACACTGTTGTTTCTTTACATTCCCTATTTTTATGCAATCTTTCTAATATCAACAAGCGGGAATCAATTGAACCACAAAACGGCAAGGAAATCGTAATTAAAATGACCTTTTTTTTTCGCTTTGAGGCAGTTTTGTTTTCACTTTGGCCTACAAAAATATCTGCAATAATTCTCAAATTGTGTGTTATAAAAAAGACTGTCGAGAGAATGTCCCTTCACGCGTACATTTCGTGTCAATTTCATGAAAAAACGTGCAACATATCAATATATTTATACGATAAGTTAATCACGTGCCTCGCGCAGAGTAGATCATGCAAACCCTTCCGATGCACCTGGTGATACTCCCGGTTTTTGTGTGAGGGTTCAGATTGCTAGTGCTTTTATTTTTTTATGGCGTTCGTTTTCAAATCTATTTATTTGTTGTTTCAGCAGTGTAATATGGGTGAGGTGGAAGAAGAAAGTAATTTTCTATCATTTTGTAATCAACACATGGAGGGAGGACAGACAAAATCTAAATAAACTTATAATTCAAAGTTGTCCTAACCTTTTAAACGTGATTTTTTTTGGTTAATGACTTGTAAAAGCACAACTGTATAGAAAATAAGAAGTCAGTTTATCCAGAGAAATTATAAATGATGCATGTCAGTATTTCATTTTAATGTTAACTTTACATTTCTTGCAGTTCTGGATCTGACACGGGGAAACACCATCCCCTGGTGTCTTTCCAAGTATTGCAACCCGTGGCAATACACCCACACTAATCATGATCGTTATAATATGTCTTCGCCTTTTGTGGGCCCTTGTTTGGAACAATAAGGTTATGTTATGTTATCGTCTCTATTTGTGTAATCTCTGTATCACCATTTTGTTTTGGACCTAGGATTTTCTGGATTATCCCTTTGGCTTGTTGCTTTGATATGAAGAACTCCCCTGTCCACAGTTCACCGAACCGTTACTACTAGTGACAGGCATCAACGGAGCTTTGCCAAATTTTAAACTATGGGAATGTATTAGATATGTTTCGGTTTTGTTTCTCAGTTTTGTTTCGTTTCGTTTCGATTTCCATTTCGTTTCGTTTCGATTCGTTTCGTTTCGTTTCGCCCGGTTCCGTTTCGTTTCGTTTTGTTTCGTTTCGTTTCGCCCGGTTTCGTTTCGTTTCGCCAGGTTTCGTTTCGTTTCGTTGCGTTTCGTTTCTGTTTCGTTTCTTGTTTTAGAGGGACCCTCATGTTAGGTCCTGAAAACGACAAACAAAAGGTACTATTTATTTAGCCAGTGTTCTAAATAATATTCAGTGTAATTAAACAGATATATCATGTTTGGGAGGGGTATTTGCGAAAAATACCAGTCTTGAGACTAAATTATTCGTCTCTCGACTGGTATTTTTCGCAAATACCCCTCCCAAACATGATATATCTGTATCATGCCAAACCAAGCCGTGGAAAATAGTGTACAAAATAAAGGTCAGTTTGTCCAAACTATGTACGATTCACAATGTCATAAATGTCATGTCTGCCAAGTCCTGAAATATTTTATAAATTAATTTCCTGTCAGGGACCATGCAAGTCTTGACTACTTGGCTTAACCATCGTTAATGATATTGATCTATATACAGCTAATAAAAAAATAGAAAAAAATACCACACTGCCAGAACAGTTCCAAATACTAATAGAAACAAATTATAGATAGAGGAAAAATTGACACCCCTAGCAAATACATATATGACTGCTCACTTTCCTGGCTTGGTACAGGCACTCCAGTAAAATGTGGTTGGGTTTAACTATTCATAAGACTAAGACTACCTATGATATCAATAAACCTCAGATTCACAATATTTTTTATACTGCAATCGTGTGATTTTTAGTACAAGTTAAGGGATATTATAACCTTCAGTGTTATTTAGTCATGAACCTAATACAACTGTTTTTCTGGTACCCGATTCATGTAGACCGGACGAAAAGAAACTGACAGCATAAAGCGCGGATGTGATAGAGGAGAGTTAGTCGATCTTATAAACGATTCGAACGACGATTGGTTCTGCTCTCTTCTTGGTATATTTTAGCGATTGTGGTGGACGTTTTGTCATTGCAGTATAAACACAATATACGTATATTGTCGGTAAAATGTATTTACAATCTCTGCGAAACAAGCAAGAAACACTCAACAAAGGCTGGATTTTCTGCTTTTTCAAAATGTTGTAGAAATAAATAATATATTGTCCATCAATATTCATTTAGTGTACATCTAATGGCCATTGACGTATTTCTCGGATGTAGCTACTGAAGTTATAAATGTACCATAAATGTAAATTGGGTGTCATTAGTGGAGCAGCAGGAACTGTGTACCATTCCGGAGCACCTGAGTTTACCACCGGTTTTAAGTGAGGTTCGAGTTGTTCAATCTTAATTTTCTGAGTAATGTTTTGTAAATGATTGTCATTTATGTCCCTTTTCTTTTCTCTATTGTACTGTCTGGTCTCCTTCTATTTACGTCTTCTGATTACACATTTGATATCTTCAGTATTTTCTTGGACTAATGTTTTTATCCATTTGTATTCTATACTGGTAAGTTTGTGTTACATAGGGACGCATTTAAAAGAGGACGTATATGAAAATCGAATAAGAAAAGAAACGTTCAGATTTTTTTACCTAAACACGATACCAAGCTACCATTTTTTTTCAAGAGTTATAGTTTTGAACCACCCGATCTCACTACCACACTCTTTTCTATGGTGATTTCGCAAATGATTACATTGCAAGGTTCCGTGTACGTACCAACATCTGTCCCAAACCCAGACCTGGATTTCCAAATTGGTCTATTATATGTTCAATTGAATAGAATTGCTTACCATCACTGTTTAAACTTTTGCTTCATAACTACAAATGTACACATGCTTTGTATTTTTTTATTTATGATAATAGCACATGTGCCGTACATTTTAGGAATCTAAAACAGATATGTTGTGCCTACTATGAGGAAGTAGAAGATAGATGTGTTGGTGAGTATAACATATGTATGAGTATAACATGTGTGTTGGTGAGTATATCATATGTGTTGGAGAGTATGACATGTGTTGGGGGTAAAAATGTGTTAGTGAGCATAACATATGTGTTGGTGAGTATGACATGTGTATGTCAGTATAACATATGTGTTGGTGAGTATAACATATGGGGTGGTTAGTATAACATATGTGTTGGTGAGTATAGCATGTGTTGATGAGTATAACATATGTGTTGGTGAGAATGATATATGTGATAGTTAATATACTAGTAACATATGTGTTGGTGAGCATAACACATGTGTTGGTGAGTATAACATGTGTGTTGGTGATTATGGCATACGTGTTGGTGAGTATAACATGTGTTGGTGATAATGACATATGTGTTGGTGAGTTTAACATGTGTGTTGGCCAGTATCAAATGTGTTGGTGAGCATAGCATGTGTTGGTGAGTGTAACATGTGTGTTAGTGATTTGATTTGATTGATTTTTTGGTGTTTTAACGCCACTGTCAGCAATATTTTAGCTATATCATGACGTCCAGTTTTAGTGGTGGAGGAAGCCGGAGAGCAGCTGGTAAACTTTATCACTTGCGGCTGCAAGTCCGGTGCACCTTTTTTTTTATTTGCAAAACTTGGCGCGAACCCACGATGTATTGGTTATAGGTTTGTATGAGCTGCTTAATCGAACTCATTGAGCCACCCGAGCCTCTGTTATTTGGTGAGTATAACATTTATTAGATTTTCTATGTGCTACCCATGATTTACTTTTTCTTGTTCAGTTGTTATTTCATTCGTGTATCATATACATCCATCTGAGTAGCACAGCGCGTATGTGTGTATGGATGGACTTTTATGTATATTTCAGGCATCGTGATCGCGAATATTTATTGTATGTATAGTGTTATTTTATATGGGAAAGTTTGCATTGCTTAGATAAAGTTCGTCCTCATTGCATGACCAAACGACCCCCTACGTTTTATTTCTCCTTATAAACCTTGTGTCACATTTTCTTACCTATTTCATTCATTCACCCTAAGTTTATATATTGTACTTGGGTTTGTTTTCATAAGGGTAAGCTTTATTAAGCCCGTTTTCCCTTTACATGACAAACAACGTGTTCATACTTTCCGCCATTTCCTGTGTGTAATTTATAGTGCGCATGTGTTATCGCTTACACTCATGTGGCCCTGTTACGGTACAATTACCGTGGGAACTTCCGTAGGAACCAACCAATGAGCGGCGTTTGACCAACATCCAGATGTGGGCGCTGGGTATATAAAGGTCTAACTGAGGAGAGGCACTTTATCCCGAGACCAGGGCAGTTACACCTCCGAAACACCTTGTAGTTAACCCGAACGCTTCCCAGTACTGTATCTGTTATTTAGATCGGTAAGTTCCCCTTAAGATATAATTTCCGACCTATGACCTATATATTTTTACTATGTCCGTACGACTTTACGCTAATATTGACATTTGTCCAAAAGGGGGGTCCAGGTATATTTATAGCGCTCAGTAGGAATTTAACTTGTTTTTGTTAAATTATCAATTGTTATTATAATAAATTTTGATGAGAATCTATTCCATATCTTTGTTATTTGTTGTACAAGTATGAAACATTGGGCTTTACAAGTGCTTTGAACTTATGCAGATTACACTATCAGTAATAGAAATAACCCACTACCAGGGTGATTATACAACAAGTTATTATATTTATATCGTTACCATCCCAGTGGTGCAACAATATGTGTTGGAGAGTATAACAGATGTATTTATGAGTGTGTCATATGTGTTTTTGAGCATAACATACGTGTTGGTCAGAATGGCATTTGTATTAGCAAGTACATATGTGTTGGTGGGCATAACATATATGTTGGTGTTTACATTTTGTAATATGGTTTAATTTAAACAATATTTATTTCAAAAATAATCAGACAATACAGTACATCAAACATAGTAATTACAATACAGGATTCAGAAACAAGCAATTATCTGAATATAATATTGTTTATGACAATGATTTTTGTCGTGGGAGAAAGGTGCCGTGCAGTCACTAGTTACAATTATTTTCGCATTAAAATATGTCCTTGTTTATTTTATATGAAAGCATTTTCTATACTCATTATTATTTCTCAATCGATTTTCATGAAATTTTCATCATTAAACGAATACAATTGTTGTTTTTCGCATGATGTACTTTACCTATTATTTCTACTTTTTCATAAAATTTGATTTGATTTTCCAAATATTACTACCTAATCATTGTGACGTCAACAATGTACATTTCTGTTTGAAAGGGGCATTAGTTACGATTTTGACCCAAACAAAATTATATGGTTTGGAAATTGGTAAATAGCTTTAAAATGATGAAATAAATGTAAATATTTCTTATTAAACAGCTTATCGAACCACTTTCCGCCTTTTGAGAACGAAAATTGCCATCGATTACTTATTTGCTTGCAAGCAAATAATTTGACCTCGCTTTTTCCGTATGAAATTGACCTTACTAGTGACAGGTAAAAACGAATAATTTGTATTTTTTCGCTTATTAACTGACAAATTGCATGGTTCTTTGTCCGTAATTAACACCGACTAAAAGCAAATTCACAAAAAATAAGAAATAAGTGCATTGTTGTACTGATTTAATGACGATTCGACAAGCTCCGTAAACAATGTCGATAATTAATAAGATGGCGTCCATTTCTTGATCGATCTCAAAACACGAGAAGTTGCACGTTTTTCCCCATTGCGCGTACAGTTCATAACATTTATAAGTTACAGAAACACGTTTTATTAAGGCATCAATCATATCTGATAGTTTTTATGGGTAACACAAATTTACGATTTGGCAGATACTGCCCCTTTAACATTATATGCTTAAAACAAGAGTTCGCAAAACTATATGAAAATGTTAAAATAATAATTATACTCTCAAAGGTGGTAAAATCAAGAATATCGTATAAGCAATTGGTATATAAGTCTCCACTACCTCAGTAGGAACTGCTTACAATTCCGGTTAAACCTCAATCAATCAATCAATCAATCAATCAATCAATCAATCAATCAATCAATCAATCAATCAATCAATCAATCAATCAATAAATCAATCAATTAATTAATTAATTAATTAATCAATCAATCAATCAATCAATCAATCAATCAATCAATCAATCAATCAATCAATCAATCAATCAATCAATCAATCAAATCAACAATTCCGCAGCACCTGAGTTAGTGGGGTTCGTGTTGCCAATCTTTAATAGTTTTCTGTGTTATGTTTCATAGATCAATCTTTATCCATTTTCCTTTTCGTCATTGTATTGTCTGCCCTTTTCGTCATTTTATTGTCTCCCCTTTTTGATCTACGTCTTCTGATTATCTCTATGACATCGTCAAGCTTCTCTTATATGAAACATATATGGAAACATTTTAGGACAGATGAGATTGTCGACAATTACTGTTTATGTGTATACTCACCATACATTTTACTTTTTCACAGTAAGAAGAGTATGAAGATACCAAAGGGGTAAATCAGAATCCGTATATCGAAAAAGAACAGACAACACAATTACCAAAAGAAAAAGTACAAAAAGAAAAACAACGATCTACAAAACATACACATAAAACTAAAGATCGAGTAACACGAGCCCTACTAAAATCCGGGAGTGAACTCAAGTGCGCCGGAAGGGTAAGCAGTTCCATAATACGTTCACACACACAAAATGCTTTATGCGAAATATGAAAATATAGAAAGCAGAAGTGTTTTTTGTTTGTTTGTTTGTTTGTTTGTTTGTTAGTACTTGTACTTTTGACTGAAACATCTTGACCTTTGGCTAACTGTATCATGTCTAATGTACAAAGGGTCTATCACCACTGATGTTGTGAGCTCGAATCCTACTTGGGCGAGGTGTACAACATTATGTAATCAAGTTTTTCAGTGACATGAGACAGGACGGTGATTTTCTCCGGGTCCTCCGGTTTCCTCCACCAATAAAACTGTCAGCTATGATATAGCTGAAATATTGTTGAAATTGCCTTAAGCACCATAACCCTAACGCTAGTATATTTTTGCTTCTTCAATGATTTTGTAAATAGAAGTTATTAATTAGTTTGTACATATATTTTCCATTTTACAAGGTTGCAACAAAGGATACACTTCCGAGAGTGGAGAACAATGTAGAGAATGTCCAGGTGATAGCTACGGGAGTAGATGTGGTATGTCATGTTCATGTAGTGATGTACAACGGTAAGCTTTATATGGTGTTTATTGTTTACACTGCTATAAGGTTAGGGGGCTATGGTGTTTAACGCCACTTTCAACAATATATTTCAGTGATATTGTGGTGGTCAGTTTTATTGGTGAAGGAACCCGGAGTATCCGGAGAAAACCACTAACCTGCCGTAAGTCACTTACAAACTTAATCACATACAGTTGTATCGAGTACACCTCGCCATGAACTGGATTCGAACTCTTTAGTAAACACGGTTAGCACATTTTATCTACCGGCTAGTTTATACTGGTATTGTATTTGTTTAGTGTAAACATATTTTATTAATCAATACATATGAATATACAAAAATGTAGTACAACAATTTAGATACAACAATAGTAATGACTATGAATTAATTAAGGGGATCCGAAAACAAGTTATTAAACTTATATAAATCAGTATTGTTTTACCGCGTTATTTCCTTGAGAGGGGAGGTTTGGGTCAATAAAATTAGTTAACCCTGCCCATTCTTTTTTATTATGGTAATGCCTGTACCAAACTAGGAGAGTGAGAGAGGACATATATATGTACGCTGGGGTATAGATTTTTGACTTTTTCTACGATTTATCTATTGGTATTTGGAAAATATTACGAAAGTACCGGGTGTTTTTTTGTTTTTTGTTTTCTTTTTTTTTGTCATATCACACGGTCACGCAGCCAAAGGATTCTACGATTTTTCTATTAGATTTTGGAGCTGTTTTCACATTGTGGTATTTTTGCTTTGCATTTTATTATTCAACAATTAGATATTTCCACGATAGCTTAATAACAAAAACGTATGACTGGTTCAATGTGTAAAAATAATACTCGAAAAAAAATGGTTATGAACAGTTCACCACCAATATCAGCTTTGACTTAGCAATTTATATTACAAAAAAACACGGTACGTCCAATTTTTAACAAAAACATTGAAGATAGTAGTTCTAAATTGGAATGAAAAATCAACTATAAATTACTAGGCAGATAGCAGAAATTTGTCTGAAAAGTTTAATATGAAAAATCAACTATGATTACTAAACAAACAGCATACATTTGTCTGAAAAATGAACTATTGCTAAATATATCGTCTAAATATGTCTGAAAAATCAGCTATTAACTTTTTAACAGATACCGGAAATTTGACTGCAAAATCCATTATTGCTAATTACTATTACGAAATGTGTATGGAAAATCAGCTAAGTTACTAATTAGATAGTCGAAATATGTCTTGAAAATCAGCTATTAGTTAGTAAACAGATAGTGGAAATTTGTCTGAAAAATCAACTATTGCTATAAACTATTACAAAATATGGCTGCAAAATCAGCTAAATCACTAAATAGATAGTTGAAATATGCCTGAAAAATCAGCTATTGCAATAAACCATTACGAATTGTGTCTGAAAAATCAACTGTTACTACTAGTAAATGTATAGTCTGAATTTATCTAATAATATGCAGATATTTAATATAAAATTAATTCGTCGAAATATGCCTGAAAAATCTACAATCAATTAGTGAAAACATGTTGATATTTGTCTGCTAAGATCAACTATTGTTGAAGGCTATTAGGAATTGTGTCTGAAAGACCAATATTATTAATTTAACATATAGAGGAAACGGTCTGAAATATAACTAAATGTTAGTTGGAATTTGTCTAATAAGGACGAAAATATCTAGTCGAAATTCGTTTGAAAAATCTACAAATACTAAATAGATAGTCGAAATATGTTTGAAAAAAATAAATCATTGCTATAAACCATTACAAAATCAATTATTAATTACTAAGCAGAAGACGGAAATTTGTATGAAAATCTACAATTACTATGTAGATAGTCGTAATATGTCTGAAACATCAAATATTACTAAATAAATACTCAAAATTTGTTCTAAAAATCAACTAGTTGAAATATGTATGAAAAATCAATTATTAATGACTAAACAGATAAAGGGAATTTGCTTGAATAATCAATTAAATGTATTACTAAATAAATACTAGGAATATGGTCTGAAAAATCAACTAGTTGAAAGTTGTCTGAAACATCTCGTATTACCAATAGATATTTAAGTGATGTTCTTTATTTGTAATACAAATGTAGATATTATATTTGGTTCGTACAACGTGTTTTTGGAATAGCCTTCATCATTGCTTCTCCGCTAAGCACACAGCATGAAGGAGTAAGAGCAAAGAATTGGTGACTCGGAATAAGAATAATGTGTCCGAGTGAAGCGATATGTCTACCCGCGGACTGTTGTTTAAGTGAGCTAGCACTGTAAATATCCAACTCAGCGTGTTGATCTGGAACAAAATGGACATCACCATCATTTCAATGAATGTAACTTCTTCTCGCCATGATATCGTTGAAAAATTGCTCATATGTCACTCATTCAATCTTCTTTTGTACTAAATTGAGTTTGAAAAAAAATGTATTGCTGTTGGAAATTCAATCAACAAGAAGAGCCAGGATTATCTTAAAATATGTTACCCCTCATTGTTTCCCTTTCCCTGTCCCAAGCCAAAACTTACTGGATCTCAGTCATGGTTACTTTGGTTGTGTTCCATTATTTTACATGTAGGTGAGAGATAATTATTCCTATTGTTGATATTTGTTGACTTTCGTTGTTTAAGCATTTTTGTCATAAAAATGAAACATAGACAATACAAATATTTAAATAGTCAGTACTTTCTCATATCAAGATTAATTAATCAATTAAATAATTAATTTAGGCATTGCTTAATATTAATTAATTGATTGATATTATTAATTAATTTAAACAATTAAACACTCGGAAA
Organism: Gigantidas platifrons; assembly: GCA_002080005.1. Classification (NCBI taxonomy): domain Eukaryota; kingdom Metazoa; phylum Mollusca; class Bivalvia; order Mytilida; family Modiolidae; genus Gigantidas; species Gigantidas platifrons. The sequence continues at coordinate 753,755 of MJUT01001373.1, read as the reverse complement.
TTTCTAATATTATTTGCAATTTAATTCATCAAGTATGTAATCTCTATTATTTATTTATTTATTTATTTATTTATTTATTT
>MJUT01001373.1:735440-752729 GCA_002080005.1 Gigantidas platifrons | reverse complement strand
CAGATGATAACTTGGGAACAAATAGTCAGATTGAAACTAGGTTTGGTATGTAAGTGTATCTCATGAATATCTAGGTCAAGTTCGATACCGATCATTTTTCGACAAATCTTACCAGAGTTACATCCCTTTTTATACTTTGTCTGTGTGTCCCGAATTGGTTTCCAGATGATAACTTGTGAATGAAAAGTCAAATTGAAGCTAAAAATCTTACCAGAGTTACTCCCCTTTTTTTACTTCAAAATTGCTAATATTTTGGTTTCCAAATTATAACTTGTGAACAAAGTCAGATTGAAACTAGGTTTGGTATGTAATTGTATCTCATGCATATCTAGGTCAAGTTCGATAATGATGATTTTTCGACAAATCTAACCAGAGTTACTCCCCTTTTTTTACTTCAAAATGGTCCTTGGATGGTCCCTTTCAGAATTATGAGTGATACAGGCTCACCTGACCCTCTAGTTTACAGTAGTTTCAAAATTTAATCTTACGATATAACCTTGGCGTCGAGGGACCAGTGGCCAACGGCCTTTTATTCTATTTGAGCAGTCAAATTGCAATGACTGGAAACCATTTTTTTATCTGAACTAAATATAACTTTTCTAAAACCCCTGTTACATGTCACCTGTCGATCATGGACGTTGGGAATCTAGTTGTAGATTCCGTTTACTTCCTGTTGACAGAAAATATCACAAGGGGCAATCAAGGGATAATGCTATAATTTTGTTATTTAATTCAAAATATAAACGAGATTAATGTGATGTTTCTGCAGGATAAACACAATATTAATGCAGTGTCTTAAAATAGATCAAGCTTTATTCGGTGGAAAACTGGCGAAAGACTCGGTGAACCTATCGTTTAAGCCTCATACACATAAACTTTTATTTTAAAACACTGCACTAACATTGTTCATATATTACGATATCGTGCATAGAATTTGGGTGCGGAAGAATTTACGCGTAACTACAAAAAATATACAAAACATTTTTTTTCTGTAATTTGTATTTACTCTGTAGATGAAAATAAGCGAATTTTCGTATCCACGGGACCCATCGTGGTAGTGGTCGTATGGTATTTGGATTTATTACTTACCTATGCACTCAGTACATATCACCACTAACGTTGTAAGTTCGAACCCCGCTCAGGCGAGGTGTACTCGATGCAACATTAGGAGATAAAGTTTGTCAGTTACTTGCGACAGGTCGTGGGTTTTCTCCAGGTCCTCCGGTTTCCTCCACCAATAAAAATGACCGCCACAATCTACCTGAAATATTGTTGACAGTGGCGTTAAACAACATAACCCTAACCTGTATCTACAGACATTTATTATTTATTTTTTAAAGCTACGACAACAGGTATCCCCAAATTTAAATGAACTCACAGTAATCAAATCCTCAATATTTCTCTTTTTTTTTCTCTCAGAAAATTATTCTACAGCTGATTCAAGTACACAAGGAAGCAGATCTGAAGGTAACAATGGAGGTCAATTATTCTTAAAATTATTTTAAATCGAACAAAGTTATAAACAGAACTATGGTTCTTAAAAAGTTATCTTTTTGTGTTCATCAAATATTTCTCTAAAATATGATGCACACATATTTATCGTCTTCTTGCTTGTGATTTTCCCTTTGGCTGCCCTTTTCCTATTTCCGGTTTATCTGTATCCCCCTGTCATCTTCAATCTTTTGTTAATTTGGTTATAAAAAGATGAGGTATCATTTACTAGAATGCTGACTCACATACAAACAACAACAATACACATTGGAATAAAATGAAAAACAAAAAAATACCATACTGTATAAGCTATTTAATAAAAACATACATGGTTGATTGAATGATGTTTAACGTCCAGTGACAAAAAAAAACATACAAGACGGAGGCAAAATCAATACTCCTCACTTATAAACACATGACGTCTCACTTTCGTGGCGTAGTGCAGGTAAAAAGTAGAGGATAATTAACAAAGTACTGCCAATATCTGTTGTTGCTACGTTTTGTTTGATTTCCATTGTTCTTACTACATATTAGTGTGTAATTGGTCTTTAGCTTATATGTAGTGTTTTGTAGATTTTTATTTGTCCATTTGCCTTTTTTTTGGACATTGTATTGTCTGTCCTTAGATTTACGCTTTGAAATTGGCATTAAACAACATAAACCTAACCCGTATCCACAGACATTTATTATTTTTTAAACCACGAAAATTTATATCCCAGAATTAAAATGAATTAACAGTAATTCAATCCTCAATATTTGTCTTTTTTTTCTCAAAACATTATTCTACAGTTGATTCAAGTACACAGGGAAACAGATATAATGGTAACAATGGAGGTCAAGTACTTAAAACATTTGTTTTATATCCGACAACGTTATAAACAGAGCTATGGTACTTAAAAAATTAAGTTATATATTTTGTTCACCAAATATTTCTCTAAAATATGATGCAAACATTTGTATCGTCTTCTTGTGATTTTTAGCTCACCTTTTGCCATCACTTGGTGTCCGTCGTCCGTTGTCCGTCGTCCGTCGGTCGTACGTCGTAAGCTTTCACATTTTAATCTTTTCCTCAGAAACCACTATGCCAATTACAGCCAAACTTTGGTGGAATGATCCTTTGGAGCCCCCTTTCCAAATTTGTGTCCAGTGATCGGGATTTACAACCAAGATGGCCGCCAAGCTAAAAATAGAAAAAGGGGGGATGAAATTTTAATTGTCCATTACTGCTTTAGTATAAGTCAAAATGAGCTCACATTTTAACTGCAGCTACATGGCAAGGAGTAGTTTAACATGTATTCTGGGTTTTTCTGTGAAATTTTCTTTCAGCCAACTTATACCGATTATGCAAATTAGGCAGATTTTGATAAAAGATCACATTTAAATCTTCTCTTCTGAAACCACTGAACCAAATTAAACCAAACCTGGCAGGGACGGTCCCTGGGTGGGTTTCTTTCAAAATTGTGTCCGACAGCAAGTAATCTTCAACAGCTTGAAGTTTTGTTGTATACCAGAAGAAGATGAAGAAGACAGCCCGCCCTCTATTCAAGATGGCTGCTGTTACTAAAAATAGAAATGTCTTCAATTGTGAAATTGCTGCTTTAGAAGTGGCAAAATGAACTCAAATTTTAACTGCAGCTACATGGGAAGGAGTAGTTTAATATATACTCGGTTTTTATCTGTGAAATTTTTCTGTCAGCCGATTTATATCGATTATGCAAATTAGGCATATTTTTAAATAAAAAAAAGGAGGAAGAATTTTAATTGTCCATTGCTGCTTTAGTATAAGTCAAAATGAGCTCAAATTGTAAATGCAGATACATCGCAAGCAGTAGTTTAAGATATATTCCGTTTTTTTCTGTGAAATTTTTTTTGTCGGCTGATTTATACCGATTATGCAAATTAAGCATATTTTGATAAAAGATCACATTTAAATCCTCTCCTCTGAAACCGCCCAACCAAATTAAACCAACCCTGGCAGGGATGGTCCCTAGATGGATCCCTTTCAAAATTGTGTCCGACAAACCCGCCCTCCATTCAAGATGGCTGCTGTTACCATATATAGACATTTCTTCAAATTTTTTTTGTAATTGTTTATTTTAAAAATAGAAAAAAGTGTTACATACAAATGAATTTCAATACATATAATACACAGACAATTATATATATATATATAAACGATGTTTTGTTTTCATACAAACAGTTTTAAATACAAGAACAAAGACAATAATATATATATCCAAAGATAATCAGCCATTCATTGCGGCATCAATATTAAGCCATTTTTGATTAATTTACTCTGTCTGTTTTAGGGACATGTAAAAAGTGGAATTTTTCTCTATTTTAATATAATATTTTACGTATTGAAGACCTCCGTGTAAGTATGGACTTTCACCCTTGCATCTGCACTTGTATATATAACATTTTCAAATTAACAAGATATTATTCACTGTATTTTGGTTCTCAATATCACTCTCAGATATTCCAAGAGATATCTCCCTAGCTGTTAAGGGCAGAGCAATACCACAAATCATTAAAAAGTTTTTAACAGCAAACCAAAATTTTGTAACTAAATTACAATTCTAAAATAAATGTAACAAGTTTTCCTTAGTTTCCATACAAAAAGTACATAATTCTGTTTCTTTAAGCCCACATTTATATAGGAATGAATTGACGTAATTTTGTATCTTTAGATATACAAAACGACAGTGAAAAAATATCATGCCAATCTTCTATAGACGTTTCTAAATCATTTTCCCATTTTTTGTGACAATTTATAGGTTCTTTCTGAACTCTCAGAATAAATAAGTTATAGAAATATTTACAAGGTTTGTTTTCTGCTTTTATTTTATCAACTATTTCATTGCATATTCTGTCAAGTTTTATATATTCCTCTAGAATAAGTTGTTTCCAATTATTTGGAATTGCACTAATAATACCATAGTATTCTACAAAATTAATATTAACATTATAAGTATCCACAAATTCATTAAATGTGTACAGTTTTTTTTTATTATCTGGTGATATTAAATCATTAATGAAAAAGATACCATTTTCACATAGTTGACTATGGAAGCACATATTTCCATTTATCTTTATTAATGGGTTGAACCATATGGATTTGCTCAATACATAATTTTTATCACAAATATCACTATCCATAGATTTGAGTCCTGAAAAAGTACAAAATACATCATTCCAGAATGGATTTAATTTCCCTGCCAGTGCTTCCGATCCCTTTTTATTTAAATATAGAATATTATCCCCTCCTCATCGTTGTATTGAACTAAGAAGAAAAGTCTTCCAAGGTGAGAAATTCAGTAGGTCTAATAGTTTATTGATCCAAGACATTTTCAATGCACAGCAAAAAGATTTAATATGCGGCATTTTAATCCTCCTTCTTCATATCCATTATTCATAACTGTACGTTTAATTTTATCATTCTTCCCATTCCACAGAAAATTATGAAAAAAAACGTCCTGTATTTCTTTTATTACCCATCCAGGAGGATTTTGAAGTACTGTAAGGCTTTGCATCACAATTGGGAGTGCCAGAGTCTTCATAGCAGTTATCCTTCCAATAATTTTCCATTGCTGATTTAGTATAAGTCAAAATGAGCTCAAATTTTAACTGCAGCTACATGGCAAGGAGTAGTTTAACATATATTCCGTTTTTTTCTTTGAAATTTTTTTATTAGCTGATTTATACCGATTATGCAATTTAGGCATATTTTGATAACATATCACATTTAAATCCTCTCCTCTGGAACCGCTGAACCAAATTAAACCAAACCTGGCAGGAATGGTTCCTAGGTGGGTCCCTTTCAAAATTGTGTCCGACACACCCGCCCTCTTTATTCAAGATGGTTGCTGTTCCTAAATATAGACATTTTTTCAATTGTCCATTGCTGCTTTAGTATAAATCAAAATGAGCTAAAATTTTAAATGCTGCTACATGGCAATGAGTTGTTTAACGTATATTCTGGGTTTTTCTGTGAGATTTTTTCAGCCAGTTTATTCCATTTAGGAAGATTATGAGATAAAAATCACATCTAAATATTTTGCTCAGAAATTTGAGTTGAAATGACCTTTGGGTTGCCCACAGTGCGCCACTTTCAAAATTATGTGTAACACACCCCATTTACTATTAACCTTAGATGTCAAATTAAAAACCAGGTGAGCGATTACAGGCTCCTGGGAGCCTCTAGTTCCTTTGGCTGTCCTTTTCCAACTTCCGGTTTATCTGTATTCCACTGTCATCTTCAATCTTTTGTTTATTTGGTTATACAAAGATGAGGTATCATTTACTAGTATGCTTACTTAGCATGTTTGATTTATTGGTTCTTGTCCAGCAAGCAGTATTTCAGCAATATTCGGCATGGGAACAAGTGCAACACAATATATAAAAACTACATAGAAATAAGGATTTGATGGGTGAACCGCACCAACAACATTTGATGCCACTGAAAATAATGAAGAGTTGGATAGGGACGAAAAACTAGTATGTTGTAGCTGAAACGATGCGCCAACTCTTTTTTTAAATCTACATAAGAGGTGTGTAACTTGTAAGGAGCGTGACACTCTACAAGTATGTTACCCACTATGCTTAATGGTAAGGCTGTCCGTATAATAACCTGACAACGCGTCGATAGGACTACCCCTACCCACCACCCATGGACGCCTAGAGCAGCCCTGAGAACCTACACCAGTATCCAGTGCTGACAAATCAAGACTGAAAAACTACTATTAGCAAAACACAAATATGTCATTTATAAAGAATACAACAAATGCATAAAGTCTCATTATTGCTTCTTCAAGCCAAACACACACACACAAACAACAATAAAAAAACATTGGAATAAAATGGAAAAACAAAAAAACACCACACTGTATGAGCAGTTCCAAAATCTATATAATAAAAACATACAAAAAAGAGACAAAATCGATACTCCTAACACAAAAACACATGACGTCTCACTTTCGTGGCTTGGTACAGGCACTCAATTAAAAAGTGGCGGATAACTAATATAGTACTGCCTATATCTGTTGTTGCTACTTTTTGTTTGATTTCCATTGTTCTTACTACATATTTATGTGTAATCGGTCTTTAGTTTATATGTAATCCTTTGTAGATTTTTATTTGTCCATTTGCCTTTTTTATTTTGGACATTGTATTGTTTGTCCTTCTTAGATTTACGCCTTCTGGTTACCCCTTTGGTAACTTTATTTTGCTTGATATATGTATGTATGACTGCAGGTCATTTTCAAATGGGGTTCCATCGTGGTCGTGTTCGTATGGCAGTTGGTTTTATAAGTTACCTATGCACTCAGTACCTATCATCTCTAACGTTGTGAGTTCGAACCCCGCTCAGGCGACGTGTACTCGATACAACATTATGTGATAACATTTGTCAGTTACTTGCGGGAGGTCGTTGGTTTTCTCCAGGTCCTCCAGTTTCCTCCACCAATAAAACTGACCGCCACGATCTACCTGAAATATTGTTGAAAGTGGCGTTAAACAACATAACCCTAACCCGCATACACAGACATTTAGTATTTTTTAAACTATGAAAATTGATATCCGAGAATTTAAATGAATAAACAGTAATTCAATCCTCAATATTTGTGGGGTTTTTTTTCTCTCAAAACATTATTCTACAGCTGATTCAAGTACACAGGGAAACAGATCTGATGGTAACAATGGAGGTCAAGTACTTTAAAAACAAATATATCTGACAAAGTTATAAATAGAGCCATGGTTCTTAAAAAAATATGATGCACACATTTTTATCGTCTTCCTGTCACTTTTCCTTTGGCTGTCCTTTTCCTACTTCCGGTTTATCTGTATCCCCCTGTCATCATCAATCTTTTGTTAATTTGGTTATGAAAAGATGAGGTATCATTTATTAGAATTCTGACTTAGCGTGATTGATTTATTGGTTATTTTCCAGCGAGCAGTATTTCAACTATGCAGTCCGACCAAAGTTAAGCATCACCTGACTTGTTTCAATAATATCTTTTCTAATAATGAACTTATTTCAAATCGGTTTGTTGTTTTCGTTACCTGTACACAGATACTTACTTACCTGTGAAACAGGTCATTGATCGATTTTTATTTATGTGTATATGACAGGGTGTGTAAAGTGCCACGTGTACTTTTCAACATTTGTGTTTGCGAACGAAAGCTGATTTTTTTGTGTAGAGTTTTAAATTTCATTTTCGATTGGTTTGATAGGGTGCGGTGAACATTAACCATACCAGAAAGGTGGCAAGCTGTTGGTATGCATAACGGCGGTTTTAGCCATAGAAGGGTGGCATACCACTTCAGGGTTAACCATTCCATCATTGTACGACTGATGCAGCGTTTTCGTCAAACGGGGAATGTTACTGACCGTCCACGTGCAGGTAGACCTCGAAAAACCACGCCGAGAGAGGACCGGCTCATATCCAGACGGGCGAGGCAACGGCCGTTCAGTACAGCTGGTGCATTTCGTGGTAACTTAGCGTTTGGAGGCCACATTAGTACACGCACTGTAATCAGGGAATGCGAGCACGACGACCCATAAAACGTCCACAGTTGACATTACGTCATCGCCATGCCCGATTTGGCCGGTCACCTGATCATTTGGGGAGGACTATTCGCACACGGAGACGGGTCCACTGGTCTTATGAAAGTCGTTTTTGTTACGCCCTAACGACGTTCGTGCAAGGGTTTGGCGCCAACGAAACACTTCATTTCAGGACAACCACATTTTGGGCACAACTGCTTTTGGGGGTGGGGTGTAATTGTCTGGTGTTGTTTTTCCGTTGACTGTAAGTTGGACTTGTGTGTTCTTGATGGTAATCTGACAGGCCAAAAATACCGTGACAATGTGCTCGCTCCACGCGTAGTCCCCCATTTCGACAATCATGCGTTGGCTGACAGGCAAATATTCATGGACGACAACGCTAGGCCACATAGAGCCCGAATTGTACAACATTTTTTACAGCAAGAGGCTGTTCAGACAATTCCATGGTCTGCGATATCGCCAGACATGAACCCTATAGAGCATGTATGGGACTTTATTGGCCGAAAAATTAACCAACGCAATCCAAAACGTCAAAATATTGACGAATTAAGAACTGCTATCTTACAGGAGTGGCAACAGTTCCCCCCAAGATCGGCTTAGGCGTCTTGTACGAAGCATGACGAGGCGCGTTACAGAACTTCACAATACACGCGATGGAGATACTCGTTATTGATTTGTATGCCTTACACATACGCACAATAGATGCATTTAAAAGTTCTTAAAATCTGAAGACTCTGCATTTTAATGCAATGTTAAAAACTTCCATCAAAGACAAACTGGTTTTACGTTTTTCCAGCGCCTGTTTTGAGCCCCATTTTTGCCACGTCATAGTCACGTCTTTCATGATGATAAATACTTCGTGGATTGGTAATTTTAGAGCCATTGGTGTAGTCTTTTAAGAAGTGTAAGAACAATGGTGATATCTATTTTATTGCTTTAACAGTATTGATGTCAAAAAATATATCGATAAAATATAGGGTGGTGCTTACCTTTGTCGGAGTGTAATATATTGACAATTTCGATATGCATATTGTACAGAAGAGACATTTTAACTCTAAAACTTGTGATTAACTCCAAATCGTCTTTTAATTTAAATTTCAATCTGATTTTAAATTTATTGAAAGCTCATACCGGTAATTAATATAAAATTATCTTTTTATTTATTGGTCTAATTATCTCCACTCCATATGTATATTTTAATAAATGAATATCTTAGAATGGTCTTAAGACCATCGTTACTAGGATGGTCTTAATACAGCTTCGTTGTGCTGTCTCAGACATGTCCTAAGATTGTCCTAAGATGGTCCTAATTATGGTTCTAAGACATATCTTAAGACATGTCTTAGGATAGTTTCGTTAACCAGGCCCCTGGTTACCCCTTTGGTAACTTTATTTTGCTTGATACAATGTATATGTATGCATGACTATGTCATTTTCAAATGGGGGGCCGTCGTCGTAGTGATCGTATGGTAGTTGGATCTATTACTTACCTATGTACTCAGTACATATCACCACTAACGTTGTGAGTTCGAATCCCGCACAGGCGAGGTGTACTCGATACAACATTATGTGATGCAATTTGTCAGTTACTTGCGGGAGGTCGTTGGTTTTCTCCGGGTACACCAGTTTCCTCCACTAATAAAACTGACCGCCACAATCTACCTGAAATATTGTTGATAGTGGCATTAAACAACATAACCCTAACCCGTATACACAGACATTTAGTATTTTTTAAACTATGAAAATTTATATCCGAGAATTTAAATGAATTAACAGTAATTCAATCCTCAATATTTGTCGTTTTTTTTCTATCAGAACATTATTCTACAGCTGATTCAAGTACACAGGGAAACAGATCTGATGGAAACAATGGAGGTCAAGTACTTTAAATAAAATTATATCCGACAAAGTTATAAACAGACCTATGGTTCTTAAAAAATGTTATATATTTTTGTTCACCAAATATTTCTCTAAAATATGATGCACACATTGTTATCGTCTTCTTGTCATTTTTCCTTCGGCTGTCATTTTCCTACTTCCGGTTTACCGGTATCACTTTGTCATCTTCAATCCTTTGTTATTTTTTTATAAAATGAAAAGCCACCATTTACTGGAATGTTGACACAGCATGATTGTTTTATTGTCCAGTGGGTAGGATTTCAGTATATTCCGCACGGGAACAAGTACAACAAAATGCCGTATAAAAACTACATAGAAATAAGGGATTGATGGGTGAACCGGACAAACAATATTTGATGCCACCGCAAAAAATGAAAAGTTAGATAAGGACGAAAAAGTAGTCTTTTGTAGCGGAAACGATGCGCCTACTGTCTTTTTCGAAATCTACATAAGAGGTGTTTAGCTTACAAGGAGCGTGAGACCTCTCTAAGTATGTTCCCTACTATGCTTCATGGTAAGGCTATCCGTATTATAACCTGACAACCCCGTCGATATGATTCCCCTATCCGTCAGCAATGTACGCGCAGAGTAGCCCTGAGTTTGAGTACCCGGATCATTATAAAAAAACACGCACTTGTCTGTTATTACGCAATTAAAAGACAAATATCAACCAAACTGATTGGAGAAAACATGTTTTGGATGAAGGCACCTCAGCTTTCTATAGTTTTACCATCTAAATACAGATTGGTCCAATTGCGAATTTATTCCTGCTACACGAAGACCTGTTTTTTCCTTGGTGTTACCTGTTATTTTTCCAGAATTACTTACTGTTGGTCAATTGTACTATTCAGATGGCTTAAACATACAATGTATGTATTTGTCATAAACAAGACAAAAAGATCGGGCACAAATTATACAATTTAGGTTGCCGTCTCCGTACTATTCAGATGTAATGATTTTATTCGATCATTATATTATTTTTGAACTATTCCTAAAACTCTAATAGCACAACAACATTATTTTTGCTTGATATATATTGAAATTTAAAAAGAAAATTAGCATAAACCTGCTGTTATAGAATTTCATGTGGTATTACCTTTCCTATTAAGGCTGGGTAAGAGTTGATCCATAAACTAATATACTACCGAAAATGTACGTGCGATTAGTATAGTATATAATTGTTATATCCGTGGTGTACTTCTCATTACTTCTTCTTGTTAGAATTGAACAAAATATGAATATATACAATACATTACATTTGTTATTCTTCACAGGATATACATATAAAATATTAGTTAGGAAGAAATTATTTTCCTTTTATCCTGAAAATACTTACCTGTTTGTTTGTGGTGTTACTGTCAATGAATGGTGTTGCCATAAAGATTGTGTAACACCACAGACAGTTAGCATTACAATTATCTATAAACACATTATTCCACAAACAGTAATATTCAGAACAAAATACTGCTCTTTAACCTATGAAGAGAAATTGTTCAGACATCGTCATTTACTTATAAGATATAGTTTAACAAGCTGATGGGAGTATATTGTTTAGACCTGGTAACACCAGGGACATACATGTAGTTTCATAACATTGTACCGAAAACATTTAAGAAAAGAAAAAATATAGGTTGATAGTAGTGTTTTTTTTTCTTGAATTAAATGTTTACATTCATAAAGATGCCTCTGGTGTTACTTTTATCATTTGTGGTGTTACCTCATGTAAATTGTTTCATAAAGAGCATAAATGACTTAATTGAAATCAATTTTATTATAGTTGAATAAAGTTGACTTTGATTGATATGTATAAGTCATCTTTTATTTAAATAAAGTGAAACAAAATACAATTATGAAAACTTGTTTCATAATGCAGCTTAAATGGGACTCCACAACTACATATCCAAATATTGCGGGGAAAAAACTAGTGCTCCAAAGAAAATATCCTAAATTATGCATAATTTCCCTGTATATTATGTAACCACTTTTTACATAAAAGATATTTTCATTTTCATAAAAAGAATAATTTTATGCTGGTAACAACACTACCTGAAAAGAATGAGGGGGTGCTACATATCTAGAAATATTTTTTTCATGGTGGTTTTTCCGACTGTATATAATGTGAATATGTCATTGTAATGTAGGACAAATAATAGGCTAAAGCAAAACGGTAACGAAAATATTTGATGTCACCAAATTATGAACAGGAAAAAGTGCGTGTATTTTGATAATGACCCACCCAATGCTGACAAATAAGGACTGACAAACTACTGTTAGCATAACACAAATGTATAGGGTTTGGGTTATGGTGTTTAATTTCAACCATATTTCAGTTATGTGGTGGCGGTCAGTTTTATAAGTGAATGAAACCGGATCGGGTGCACGCACACACCCACCCTCCCACCCACACACACACACACACACACACACATTGGAATAAACTGATAAGCAACAATTACCTCATTGTCGGAGTCGATCAAAATCTATATAAAAAAACATCATATGAAAGAGACAAATTCGAAACCCTTAACACACAAATACATGATGTGTCACTTTCTTGTCTTGGTACAGACACTTCAATAAAAAGTGGAGATTAATTGATATACAATGTAGTCTTGTCTGTATCTGTTGTTCCTACTTTTTGTTTGATTTCTATTGTTCTTCCTACATATTTATATGTAATCGGTCTTTAGTTTTCTGAGTAGTGTTTTGTAGATTTTGTTTGTCCATTTGCCGTTTTTATTTTATTTTCGACATTGTATTGTTTGTCATTTACGATTTCTGGTTACCCCTTTGGTAACCTTTTTTTGTAATATATGTATGTATGACTGTATATCATTTTCAAATATATATACAATATACGTACATTGTCGGAAAATTTACAATTTATTTGCATGAGCTTTAGAAACAGATAGAAGAGCGAGCCTTTGGCGAGATTTTCTTTCCTGTTTCCCAGCGAGTTAAAATTAATTTTATATTCAACGACAACGTACGTATATTGTGTTTATTCTGCAATATCAAAAAGTCAAAAACTACTGCCAAATTTTCAGAAAATAGCTGAAACAAGCGTCGTTCTAATTGTTTTCAATGGTGTCGTCTGTGACGTCAGCGCTTATACTGTTACCGTTTCTTTCTGTGGCTCTACATGAATCAGGTACCAGAAATGTTTTATTAGGTCAATGACGTCAGTGTTTATACTGTTGCAGTTTCTTTCTGTCGCAATACATGAATCAGGTACCAGAAATGCATTATTGGGTCCATGACCTAATAACACCGAAGTTTATTTGACCTCCTTTATTAGCTCACCTGTGTGAGCTATTGTCATCACTTGGCATCCGTCGTCCGTCTGTAAACTTTTTTTAAAAATCTTTTTCTCTGAAACCACTGGGCCAATTTAAACCAAACTTGGTCTGAATCATCCTTAGGGTGTTCCCTTTAAAAGTTATGTCCGATGACCCTGCCGACCAACCAACGTTGTTACTAACAATATAACTTATGGTAAATTGCAGGTTTTTGGGTAATAGCTCAAAAACCGTTAATAAATATCAGAAATCTGACATGAGGTAAAATAATCCTCCCAGCAAGATCTACCTACCTTGCAATTTTGAAGTAAATGCCATTACCCATTTTGGAATTATTGCCCTTTTTTCATCAAATTTTCAAACTTTTGATACTTTTCGTCTTTTATTTCAAAAACTATAAGAGATAGATGCTAAGTTTTAACTGATAAAATCTGCAGGATGTCAAGATCTACGTACCGTGCAATTGTGATGTAAATCCCATTACCCATTTTGGAGTTATTGTCCTTTTTTAGCTCACCTGGCCAAAGGCCATGTGAGCTTTTGCCATCAGGTTTCGTCCATCGTAAACTTTTCACATTTTAATCTTCACCCCAGAAACCACTGAGCCAATTTACACCAAACTTTGCTGGAATGATCCTTGTATGGCCCCCTTCCAAAATTGTGTCCGGTGATCCCGACTTTCAACTAAGATGACCGCTTAGCTAAAAATAGAAAAAGGGGAGATGCAATTTTAATTGTCTATTGCTGCTTTAGTACAAGTCAAAATGAGCTTAAATTTTAACTGCAGCTACACGGCAAGGAGTAGTTTAACATTTATTCCATTTTTTTACTGTTAAATTTTTCTTTCAGCCGATTTATACTGATTATGCAAATTAAGTATTTGTTTTAATAAAAGATCACATTTAAATCTTCTCTTCTGAAACTGCTGAACCAAATTAAGGAAATTTGGCTGAGATGGTCTTTGGGTGGTCCCCTTTCGATATTGTGTCCGACAGCCCCACCCTCCATTCAAGATGGCTGCTGTTACTAAAAATAAACATTTCTTTAATTGTCCATTGTTGCTTTAGTATACGTCAAAATTAGCTCAAATTTTAACTGCAGCTACATGGCAATGAATAGTTTAACATATATTCTGGGTTTTTCTGTGAAATTTTTTCAGCCAGTTTATTCCGTTTAGGAATATTATGAGATAAAAATCACATCTAAATCTTTTGTTCAGAAATTAAAGTTGAAATGTTCTTTGGGTGGCCCACTTTCAAAATTTTGTGTAACACCCCGATTTTCTATTAACTTTAGATGTCAAATTGAAAACCAGGTGAGCGATTACAGGCTCCAGGGAGTCTCTAGTTAGTACTCAAAATCATTCAATTGCAGGATAAAGCTTATATAAAGGCGTGTTGATAATGAATGAAGGAAAATACAAAATATATATGATTTTCTACAATAATGCACATACATGTCAACCGTATCGGTGGTGTAATGGTTAGCGTGCCCGCCTAAAATGCGATAGATCGTGGGTTCGAAACCCGAGCGGACCAAACCAAAGACTATAAAATTAGTATTTGTTGCTTCTCTGCTAAGCATGCATCATTAAGGAGAAAGAGCAAAGACTGGTAGGCTAATCAGGATAATATGTCCAAGTGGTATCCACGAACTGTTGCTTCAGTGAGCTTGCACTATAAAAATCCATCTAAGCGTGTTGGTCTAGAACAAAGCGGATCTCATCATCATTTCATTGAAACATAACTTGTTCTTGCCATGCTATAGCAGAAAAATTTCTGATTTGGCGTTAAACAACAATCACTCACATGCAAGTGTCCTAATAACGCATGTATTTTATGTATTGTAGGGGTGTTTTCCAATCAATCAATGGTGTACTACATTGCAGGTTTGATAGTATTGTTAATGGCTATAGGAATGTGCTTCCTATTTTCCAAATATAGAAAGCTTCAGAACAATCAAAGATTATTATCACGAAGCGGAGATTCAAGCAATGTAAATGAACAAATCCAAATAAATGATAATACATACATATATGATGAAATTAATGACCTTGATTTAGATGAAATAGACACTACAAACAATCTTAACAATGAAATTACAAGCGGAGCAAGCATAATAGACATAGACGAAAGCAATAACACTGACGACATGGGTTATGAAATGCCATTCAAGTCAATGAGAGTAGACGAAAATATAAACGATTGTGTTAGAAATAGTCCTACACTGGCAGAAGATGGCAATTCATTGAAGCTTAATAGGGACATAACGGATAGTGGTTACTTGAATCCATATCAACCTTTGGCAGCAAGATTTACATTAAATTCAAATGAGAGAAGCAGCTATGATGCATACTCTAATCTTTATGAACCACTAAAGAGGAATTGGAAATCACTTTCATTTGGATATGAAATTCCACCCAATAAATATGTTGGAGAAGTCTCCACCTCTGCAAAAGTTTCAAGTACTGACAGAGGAATGTCAATGATATTCAGTGTGACAACTGAACAATGTTCCACAGGGATGGCAAGTGGTGTGTTGATGATGAACAGGCAGTTAAAATGCAATTCAGCTCCGAATTTACAATAAAGATATAATAACGGCAATTGTGACAGTCGAGACGGATATGGTCGCTAGTATCGCAGCGTGCAGCGTGTCCGACAGGACGAACACTGTAATATTAGTGATAATATACATATGTCGATACCTTTATTACTGACGGTATTGTTTATAGCGGTAACTTCATAACTGTGTTTGACATCATACTGACCGATATTTTTCATTATCGCCAAATTGGACAATTTCCCTTTGATATGTGTCATTGATAAAGTCTGGATCACTGAACTGACCTTGATCCACAAAAACATTAGGTCAGTTCGTAACTTGCATATCAATCAATCAGACGTCATGCCAAGTCCGTCTACATCGAAAATATTTCTCGATGAGATCAAAGGAAAAATATATTACCGATAAAGAATTATATATGTAAAAAGAATGATTTGATTTTTTCTTTCTGGTGTTTTAACGGCACTTTCAACAATATTTCAGCTATATCATGACGACCAGTTTTATTGGTGGAGGAAGCTGGAGTACCCGGAGAGAACCACCGACTATGGGCAAGTAACTGGTAAATTTTATCACTTGCGGCTGCAAGTCGAGTGCACCCTTTTTTGTAATTTACAAAGCTGGGCGCGAACCCATGCCGTATTGGTGATAGGCTTGTATGAGTTGTTAGATCCAACGACCTAACTCATTGCGCCACACGGGCCCCCGTAAAAAGGAGACTGTAGATTATTATACCTTACATATTTGTTTACAATATAAAAGTAATAAGACAAGTTGGGTGTTCTTACGGAAAATTTGACGACGAGGGAAACAACCCAAACATATATCATGTAGGGGGATATATATAAGGTCTAACACCGGGAGAGGTGCAAGATCGTATAATATGTAACACCCGAGAGTACGATTTAAATCTTATGATGGTGTCTCAGATTTAACAATCGTGCGCCTTTCACGGTGTTTGACTCTTTTTCTCACCTTTTCTATCATGTTAATATTTGTTTTCTGTGAGCAAAATAGAGTGTTCTCCCTTTTAGTAACTAAGGTAAATAAAGAAGTATCTCCCTTTGACCAAAGTCGAATACATTTTTACAGGTATCTATCGTTGCAATAGTAGCATTTTAGGATACGATCTATACATTTTATTATGAAATCCATTTAAAATACTGTCATGTCACGGATGTATGTTGATAAATCGACAATTTTCGTCGACAACTCAAAACAATTTTTCGGAAAAATGCTCGTATAGCTTGTCTTACCAATTTTTAAGGGAGGAAGATATTCTTGTCTTGTACCCACCTCCACAATAAGTCATAAATCAAAGGACAGACAACTCAGTGGCCAAAAGAAAAAAAGGTTAGGGCTACGGTGTTTAACGCCTTTTTCAAATATATTTCAATTACATCGTGGAGTTTGGTTTTATTGGTGGAGGAAACCAGAGTACCCGGAGAAAAACCACCGACCTGTCGCAAG
>MJUT01001373.1:710625-735300 GCA_002080005.1 Gigantidas platifrons | reverse complement strand
AAAAAATATATGCCCCCTCCTCTTCCTTACTTCAAGGTAAGCATCTGCCCTTTTCCTCTTCCCCACTTCGCCTCAATATATTTCGCTTATTTGTGATCCTTTCGCTGACTCAATTATAACGTTACACTCCCCATATTTCTCTTTTCAACTGCCACATTTAAATATACCTACCCCCCCCCCTCAGACGAAATGGACAGGAATATTCAGCGAATGTCGCATTTTCTATTTTTCTGTCATTGAAACGGATACAGTAACTTCCGGTCCGGTCTAAATTGATTTATAAACTAAAAAAAAAGGTGCTTTAAAAATCAAATGTCAGTAATTTGGAGTTGAATATATCTTTATAATCTGCATTGGAACAATTATCTGTATTTTAAAGGCTTACTTTGCATTTGAGAGGAGATGATCATGATGGCATTGTTACACATTGCCGGTCTAGAGAATTCCGAATCCATATGAAAAATCCAGCGCAAACCGGAAGTGGCTGTATCCGTTTCAATGGCTGAAAAATAGAAAATGCGACTTTCGCTGAATATTCTTGTCCAATTCGTCTGAGGGGGCCCTGTAAGTATATTTAAATGTAGCAGTCGAAAAGAGAAATATCTCGGGAGTGTAACAATATAATTGGGTCAGCGAAATGATCACAAATAAGCGAAAAATATTGAGGCGAAGTGGGGAAGAGGAAAAGGGCAGTTGTTTACCTTGAAGTAAAGAAGAGGAGGGGGTATCTATTTTTGGAATGAATCAAGTGTCTGTGGGTCGCTAGCAAAAATTAGGGTCGATCGGGTGACCGTAAACACTCATATTTTTGTTTGGCCTCAAAGATAAAAATGTCAAGGCAAGTACAAAGAATGATCTACAAAGCACTACACAGAAAACTAAACATTTAGCAACATGAAGCCAACTAACAATCAGGGGTGAACTCAATTGTAATTAACGCCATACATCTTATTATTAGGATACAGACTCCGCCTGAAAAGCTCGCGAAACCGGTATCAATCGTGACTCGGCAATGTCCGCTACACTAGGCGTAGCGAGAATGACCGAGTAGTTACGATTGGACCGGATGCTCTTCGATACTTTTCGTGTTTCTTTCATAAGTTCTCAATGGTTCTCGAAAAGTGGTAACCCGGATGTGTTGAAATATGTTCATAGGCATAGAGTATGGATGATAAGGATTTCTATTTTGTATTCGTCATTATTCCTTTATTGATTTAATTATACGACGCTTCAATCATAAATAGCTTGCTTCGCGAGCTTATTAATCTTTTTAGAAGTCATTGATTTTATCACCATTCGAAATAGACCATTATACGTTTTTTTGATAGGAGTTATTTTCCTTACAACCGGAAAAAAGATGCCCGTTCTATTACAAAGATAATACTTTGTCATGAGTTTCATTTAATTTTCAAATATCTGAACCTTGTAAAAAAAAATAAGAGGATATGTTTTTTTTTTTAGCAAATAACAAATTCACAAGTTGCTACAACATTAAAACTGTGTACATATTATAGGAGGGGGAGGGGGGATATACTTTATTTTCAGTGAACTTTGCATAAATCAGGACCTTTTATATCACATTGAAGGGCTATAGCGGACAATGATCAAATAGTCTATTAAACGTACCGCAACGGTATGCAATATATATACCTCGGTTCTCTGAGTATAACAATCGAACACGAAGACTGAGATTACTTGACTGGTTAACTCGTAAAACCGTGGTATGAATGATTTGTAACATGAAGACATGCACTATCACATCTAGGTCGTTGATTATGGCACAGTTCTCGGAGAGTAATAAAACTACAGCCCAGATTTAAAGTGTGCAATATCAGGTATCAACGTGTGTTATGTCATAACTCTTAGCTGTTCCTTACATTCTGGTATATAAACCAGAAAAAGGTCAAAGGAAAATCATGTCCTCATGTTAATAAAAAAACTGGTATAATGTTAAAAGTGGCATGAAACACCAATAACACAACACAATATCACAAGTAAATCATTATAAACATTGAGATAATATGGGAAAAAAACATCATATTTATTGTGAAAATGGCAATGTATGCTACTGAATACATCAATTAATATGTAACATTTTCTTTGATTTCTTTTCTTGTTGCAACTTTCTCAAATGGGATTTTAACAGCTCATAAAAAAACCCCACAATTTATATATACACAGAATGGTGACAACATTTAAGATATAAATAAGTGATAAAACAATATGTTAACAACCGTAACACTAGAAATACATAACCCTTAAATAAATGTTAAACATTTGACAAATTTTATAAAAATATATGTTAAGCTCGATGGTTTGGTTGATTCATACTGCATATCAATGTCTTGTAATCATTCCCAAAATCTGGAATTCCAAATTACTCATTTTCTTTAAAAAAATAAATAAAAAACTACGCAATTTCGTTTCATTTATCTGAAAACAATAGAAACATTTTTTTGGGGAACAGATATATGAGTGATCCAGTTGTCGTAATTCACACTTCATATTATTTATTATATACTTAACAAAAAAAGTTAAGGATCACTTTGGAAAAAATAAATTAAATTTATTACAATAGATAATTTTAACAACATTGATAAATATTTCAATAAAGTTGGTCATTGTGGTATATTCAACCAATTCTAACATTCTATATGGCACAGGGTGACCGTCGTGGCCGTGATCGTATGGTAGTTGGGTTTTAAACTAACGGTTACTGTTCCCGTTATTTTGGATCAGGCTGTTGGTTATTGTTTCCATCATTTTGGATCAGGCTGTTGGTTACTGTTCCCATCATTTTGGATCAGGCTGTTGGTTACTGTTCCCATCATTTTGGATCAGGCTGTAGGTTACTGTTCCCATTATTTTGGATCAGGCTGTTGGTCATTGTTCTCCTTATTTTGGATCAGGTTCTTGGTTATTGTTCCCATTATTTTGGATCAGACGCTTGGTTACTGTTCCCATCATTTTGGATCAGGTTGTTGGTTACTGTTCCTATTATTTTGGATCAGGCTGTTGGTCATTGCTCCTATTATTTTGGATCAGGCTCTTGGTTACTGTTCCCATTATTTTGGATCAGGCTGCTGGTTACTCTTCACATTATTTTGGATCAGGCTGTTGGTTACTGTTCCCATTATTTTGGATCAAGCTGTTGGTTACTGTTCCCATCATTTTGGATCTGGCTGTTGTTTACTGTTCCAATGATTTTCGATCAGATTGTTGGTAACTGTTGTAGTGATTTTAAATCAGGTTGTTTGTTACTGTTCCGGTGATTTTGGTTCAGATTGTTGGTTACTGTTCAGGTTATTTTGGATCAGGCTATTTGTTACTGTTCAGGTTATTTTGGATCAGGCTGTTGGTTACTGTTCCCATTATTTTGGATCAGGCTGTTGGTTACTGTTCCCATTATTTTGGATCAGGCTGTTGGTTACTGTTCTCATAATTTTGGATCAGGCTGCTGATTACTGTTCTGGTGATTTTGGATCAGGCTGTTGGTTACTATTCCCATTATTTTGGATCAGGCTGTTGGTTATTGTTGCCATCATTTTGGATCAGGTTGTTGATCACTATTCCAATTCTTTTGGATCAGGCTGTTGGACACCGTTCCCATTATTGTGGATCAGGCTGTTGGTTACTGTTCTGGTAATCTTGGATCAGGCTGTTGGTTACTATTCCCATTATTTTGGATGAGGCTGTTGGTTACTGTTCCCATTATTTTGGATCAGGCTGCTGGTCACTATTCCCATTCTTTTGGAACAGGCTGTCGGTCACTGTTCCCATTATTGTGGATGAGGCTGTTGGTTACTGTTCTCATTATTTTGGATCAGGCTGTTGGTTACTGATCCCATTATTTTGGATCAGGCTGTTGGTTACTGTTCCCATTATTTTGGATCAGGCTGTTGGTTACTGTTGCAATCATTTTGGATCAGGCTGTTGATCACTGTTCCCATTATTTTGGATCAGGCTGTTGGTTACTGTTCCCATAAATTTGGATCAGGCTGTTTGTTACTGTTCTGGTGATTTTGGATCAAAATGTTGGTTACAATTCCCATTATTTTGGATCAGGCTGTTGGTTAATTTTCCCATCATTTTAGATCAGGATGCTGGTCACTATTCCCATTCTTTTGGATCAGGCTGTTGGTCACTTTTCCCATTATTCTGGATCATGCTGTTGGTTACTGTTCCCATTATTTTGGATCAGGCTGTTGGTTACTATTCCCATTATTTTGGATCAGGCTGTTAGTTACTGTTCCCATTATTTTGGATCAGGCTGTTGGTTACTGTTCCCATTATTTTGGATCAGGCTGTTGGTTACTGTTCCCATCATTTTGGATCAGACTGTTGATTGTTGTTCCCATTATTTTGGATCAAGCTATTGGATACTGTTCCCATCATTTTGGATCAGACTGTTGGTTACTGTTCCCATTATTTTGGATCAGGCTGTTGGGTACTGCTCCGGTGATTTTAGATAAGTTGTCATTTCTCAATAACCAGATATCATTAACACCAAATATTTCTGAAGTAAATTGAATTGGTGTGGAATTTTGTAAACTTGATTGTGTCCCTTAAAGTATATTGTGCACAAACTCCATTTGAAAAAATTTTTCCTTTCTTTTTTTATTTCTTTCTTTCTTGTTTGTTTTTGTTTGTTTGTTTGTTTGTTTGTTGGTTTTTTGTTTTATTTGTTATTTTGATTTGTTTGTTTTTCTTCTTTTTGAATTATTTTTCCTTTTTTTGCTTGTTTGGTTTTATTTTTGTTTTTGCATTTTTTATTAATTGTTTGTTTGTCAAGCAAACCTCAAAAACACAAAACAACAGAAAACAAAAACGACGAACCCTACCGAAATCTAGGTTGAACACAAATGCTCGGGAGGGGTAATCAATACCTACCTCTTATAAGATACTCACCATGTTACTCATCTATCAAAGACGTGCTTGACACCTCTATACGCAGGTAAGGACGAATAACATAAATAAGACAAGCGCACCCTACAAACAAGAAGAGGAAAGACGAACAGAACACCGTATTTATGCGAAAATCGTAACGGACATCACTACACTTAACAAAGGACGTAAAGACATATCATATGACAAACAGCTGGACACCACTGTACAAAATGACAACGTAAATACGACATGAACCCTCCTACAAGCAAGT
The DNA here is from genome assembly GCA_002080005.1 of Gigantidas platifrons. Taxonomy (NCBI): domain Eukaryota; kingdom Metazoa; phylum Mollusca; class Bivalvia; order Mytilida; family Modiolidae; genus Gigantidas; species Gigantidas platifrons. Next base: position 730,142 of record MJUT01001373.1, on the reverse strand, counting down.
GGAGGTAAAGACGACCCGAACATCGTTTTATGCAGAAATCTTTCAACGATTTTGATATGAGATTTTGGTCTCTTTTTTGTAATAATGTCTTACAACTACCAGGATCCCGTCGTCCGTCATTACTGTTTGCTACACACGACAAACGTGTAACCCTATTTAATCCGTCTTCGACGACATGCAAAAGGGTGCTATGTGGGTATTCCTTACATCCGTATTAAGATAAGATATGTCATCATAGAACATTTCAATTTGAACACGTGCTATTTTGTGTTTTGCTATGCTTTTTCAGTTCAATCCAGAGATGCATGGCACGTCCTCAGATGGTAGATAGAGGATGACGTCTTGACGTAAGGAGATGTCATGTAATAATACTGAAACCACTACCATGTATCATAGTGGGTGGTCAGAGAAGGTTACGTTCCTTGTACGATAAACTCTCTTTTGTAAATTTAGAAAAAGAGTTAGTGCATTGAAGAAACTACCACAGGCTATTCCTGTTGCTCCTACGCAACTAACCATGACTTCCAGTTGCAGTAAAAATCACTGCCCCGTCCCATTCCTCCATCTTTACTGAATAGTGTTTAGATATTGTACATGTCCTTATTTTCCAAAATAAGATGCATGAAATATTCGTCACTGGACGTCAAACAGCAAACAACCAATCAATTTTATTAAAGCTATATAAAAGTTCTAGGTGGATGCAGAACTTCTACAAATTTCGATTACGCGAGATTTACTGATAGAGTCTCATTTTATATAATTTATTTTGATCGGTAAATAATTTTGACAAGAGGATCTCGATACTGTTGAGAAGGAAGCCGATGATAGAGTGTCTTCCCTTTACAAATGTATTAAACTACCGGCAAATTTCATAAAATTAAGCCCGCTCAGGTAAGGTGTACTCGATAGAACTTTATGTGATAAAGTTTGTCAGTAGATCAGTAGTTTTCTCCGGTTACTTATGTTTCCTCCACTAATAAAACTGACGTCCACGATACAACTGAATATTTTGAATATGGTGTTAAATAACATAACTTTAAAAAGTAAACAGTTAGTCGTTGTTTATACTACGATGGATTAAGACGATGTTTTCTTTGCGAGTTCATCCCCGGTTTTATGGTGGAGTCCGTGTTACTCGTCTTTTGAGTTTTATTTGCTATGCTCTATTGTGTGTCTTTACTTCCCGATTTCCGTGTTAAGATCTCCATTACGATTTCCACATAAAAACGATCTTCGGTTCGTCTTTACCTCCAGTTGTTTGTAGGAGGGCTCATGTCTTATTTACATTATCTGTGTTTGTTTGTGTATAGTAGTCTCCAACACATATTGTTTTTGTGTTTGTTTTGTTTGTCTTTGTCTTGTGTCTTGTTTACCCGATGTTGCTAGTTACTCTGGATTGGCAATTCGTGATTGCTTCGTTGGTTTTCTCTAGCGTTTATTCATCACGATTTTGACCTGGGTGACCTTTCAAAAACGTGTGACACATTATGCTTATTTCATTTTATTTTGTTTAGCTTGACAGTCCTGCTAATGCCAGATTGAGCACTTTAAACACTGGACCTGGATACCACGCATTCAGTCACATACTAGTCGGCGAACATTACTTCTTTTTTGGTATATATATATTTATTTAAAACGGATATAAATATTTAGTATTAACCTAACATTTCAAGGAACTTTAAAATCCAGTGAGTAGAGTATATTGTATGGTGGACACGAGCTTTGACGTTTGTATAATAGTCTTTATACCATGTGACTGCGTGATGAATTCTTCGTCATCCTATACAATATATTAAAATTGCCGAGTTAGATTACTGTCAAATAAATAAATGTATGTGGGGGTTTGCGTGCATGCATACGCATCTGATTGCGTGCGTGTGTGTGTTGAAGTTATATATTTTTTAAATAGCGTATCTGGCCGAGTGGCTTAGGTAGCTGGACATAAGGCTAAGCGATTGGTGCTGTGATGAATCAATGGTGTGAGCTAAAATCCCGTCGAGGGGCAGCAAAATATTTCGAATTCTGACACTCATGGGTTAAATTTTCAGACATATACATTGTGAGTTAATTTGTTACGTTGTGCAGAACTTTAAAATACCGCTCATTTATATTTGCATGCAGTTTTTTTTTATTCTATACAGCGTAACAAGAATAGTTTGAAGCTACCAAAGGGGTAAACTGTAAATCAAAGGACAAACAACATAATGGTCAAACGAAAAAGGACAAACAACGTTATGCAAAGCATGCACATAAAACTAAAGATCGAGTAAAACGAACCCCACATAAAACCCGGGTGAACTCAGATGCTCCGGAAGGGTAAATAGTTCCTGTTCCCCTAGTGGCACCCGTCGTGTTAATTTAGTTATAAACTCGGTGATAAGTCATGAATGAGGAAAGGATCGGAAAGTGCTTGCGACAAGTGGAACATATCCGTGATCATATGAGACACAAATATGCCATAGCGGTCCACTAAGTCATGGTGGCGACCGTAAAACTTTCGAAGTGATGACACTAGCTTCCCTGTTAGCAGAAGCCCTCTATCAAGGAAATCCTGATAGGACCATGTAATTTTTTAGAAATCTTTATCATTTACATATCAAAATAGCCTTAATTTCAATGAAGGACTTCATGTTAGAATAACAGGTTTTTTTAAATTGTGTGTGTAATTTTTTTTGCAACCAGTACAGTACATTTACACAACGTGGCATTCAACAAGCGGTATTCATATTTTCACGACCCACCTATACATTTATGTGATGATCAAATGTAAACAAAAAAAATACCTCACTGTTGGAACAAGTCCAAAATCAAAATCGTAGAAAGAGGCAACAACGATTCCACTAGCACACAGATACATGCCCGCAGACTTAGGTTGTATGTACATGCGTTCCAATTACGATTCCTTGGAATTAAACTCATTTTATGTTCCCAAACCACAAAGCGTCTAAAGAACGGGTAACTGCCTCGACACGTATGATCTGACTATTTCCGTGTATCATATAATACCTCTAAATCGTTTATGACTCCGAATATTATAATTACCATAGTAATTGAAAACTGCAGGGTCAGATTATTATTTTTTATTATATAATTTTCTTGCATCTTTAAGGACAATTCTTTTGATTAAATCTGACGACAGGATTTTTGTAAAACATATATTGGATATTAACTCTCACTGACTTTTAAAGGCATTAAAAAAGATGAAATAGTAAAGGATATTTTCTTAAGCTTTTGCTTGCCATCAAAGGTATTGATGCCATGAACCTAGGAAATATCCTTCATCACAAACCAGTCAAATCTACACAAGTATAAGTTCCCTGATTTAACCTGAAGAGTTTCCCGTTCATACATAATTCGGATGACCATGTTGTCAACTTTGATGCAGATACCTTGTGCTAAATCTTCTTCTGCAAAAAAAACGCTCTGTTCTCTGAAACTGACATCATCAAACTGCTCCAGTTTTTTGAATGACCACAAATTTGCTGTTTGGTGGGCGTGATTTTCAACAGACAGTCGACATTCCTATGGATATTAATTCTGCTCCTCTTCTCGTCGACCTGTTTCTATAGTCGTACCAAACAGACTTCATCCATGGACTATTCACGGAAAACGAAAAGAAGCTAGACCTATACTTTAATTTCACAAAAAGATGATGTCCTTTCACTAAATAATTATACGTTTGGCGATTTGTTATCGTTTTAACCCCATTGAACTTGGAGTAAAGGGTATCGGGTCCGTTCGCCCTTATTATTAAAAAATATTTTAATGAACATAAAGGATATTTTAATTTAAAATAAAGAAGTAATGATATATAGAAAAAATATTAATTTAAAGAAATATGAGCTTTTAGATTATTAATTAAGTTATTTTCAAGCAATTATTACGTATATTGTTTGAAATGCTTAATTGAAATTACTGATTGTTGATTTCATAATTACAATTATTGATTGGGGATTATTGTATATCTTTGATCTCTATTTTCATTCATTGATGGCTTTGTTTCTGTAATTATGCACTTGTAAGCTTGGTGAGTAAAATAAAACAACGTTGAAACCATAAAAGAATTATATACCTCACAGCTTGTATTCTTTGATCTCACGTGTTTTGACAAATTTCATACATATACTGATGGAATCTGATATATAGAGTTAGGTGAAAGATGGTGAAAGAAGAGAGAGAGTATGTTATGTTGAATAAATGTAAATTGAATAATAGCTGCTAAAAGTGGAAATAGAGTCTTGTAAATAAGTATATCGATTTGAATGAGAGTTAGGTGAAAGAGGGGAAAGAGTATGCTATAAATTAAATACACCATCAAATATCATTTATAACTCAATTACTTTTAATATCCTACATTTTCTACAGACTCTGGATTCACTCATCTTTACCTGCTTCACTTGTTCCAAGGACTGAAATGTTTAACTTATTATCGAAACATACACTTTAGCATGCCTCATATTTAAAATTTCTCAATTTGATTATAAGCAATCAAATATCACTTATTTTTCTATTATTTTTAATATCCTACATAATTATAATTATCAGGGCGAACGGACACTTTTAGGGCGAACGGACCCAGGGCGAACGGGTATCAGGGTGAACGGACCCGGAACCGGAGTAAAGGATACCACAGCTACAGCTGTGTCTCCTTCACACGTTGACCCACATCTCGCAATTAATAATGAGGGTTGATTAAGAACGAAAGATTATGACAAGAGATGCTTTATTAATGTTATTTGCATTTATTTACATACACTAGTATCTAACACGATTTCAATATTAGATGATGTTCGTGTCGTTTATCACTAAAACGAAGAGTGTCAATAGTGAAGCAGGAACTGGAACCCCTGCCACAGAACCTGGTGTCATCCCCTTGGCTTAGTGGGGTCCCTGTTGTTCGAGCTTTGGTTTTCTGTTCAATCCTTTGTAAATCATTCTCTGTCCTTTTTGGCTTGACTATGGTATTATATGATCTTCTTCAATTTACCTCTTCTGATTACCCCCATTTGGTATATTCAATCTTATCATGGATCTCTCACAAATCATATAATAGTTTTTATTGAATACAATAATGAAAAACTAAACATACCACACCTCAGAACAATTTCAAATTCTAATCTGAATGTCGTATGAACAGAGGCACAATCGATACTCCTAACACACAATACATAACCGATCACACTCTCTTGGTATGGATAAAAGATGGCAGAGTGCAAGTGTGTTCTACATGTGAGAAATTGACAATCCTACAACGTAACTTGGGATGGGAGTTTTCTGGCAAAAATACCTGATTTTAGCAGGGAGCCTCATGGCCGCGATGCTGTGGTAGTTGGACTTACATTTACATATACATGTACAATCAGGTCCTATAATCATTAAGGTTGTGAGTTCGATTCCCGTCATGACAAGGTGTACTCAATACCACTTTATGTTATGAAGTTTGTCAGGATTGTGAATTCTACTGGATACTGCCGTGTCATCCACCAAAACAAACATGATTTACATGATAACATTGCAATGGTGTTGTGAGTGACTTTACATGTATACAGCAGTAATCATTAGCCCAAAAAGTTTAACTATGTCCAGTGATTTAACCTTTTTCTGTTTTACTTTATTATGATTTTATTGTCAATATTTATACAATGATATTTTCCCTGACTTCCCCGAATATGAAGTAATTCTATTCTAGGGGATTACCTAACAACTCATACAAGCCTATCATCAATACGGCGTGGATTCGCGCCCGGGCACGGCTTTGTAAATTATAAAAAGGGTGCTGCAAGGAATAAAGTTTCAGGCTTTCAAGCAAGATTTTGTGAAAAATAAGGGGTTTTTTTTGGGTAAAATTCTTAAAAAAATAAGGGCTATTTTTAGGAATTTTTAGGACTTTTTTGACAAAAATAAGGGCTAAAATTCAATAATCAATATAAAAAAAACATTCTGTACTCACCTCCAGGGAGAACATAAATACAGCAGAGGCTCTCAGGAGCCTGTATCGTTCACCTGGTTATAAAAAGAACCAATTGGTCCTATGTAAAAACTATGTCCTGCAGTGGTAGTCATCTTGGAATTCCGATCAACATAAAAAACACAAAGTTTGTAAAGGACCTTCCAATGATTGATGCAGCTTAGGTTCAATCAGCTTCAGAGAAGAAAATATTTCTGTATTTTCCCATATGGTCCTGTGTTAATACTATGACCTGTGGTGGTGGCCATCTTGGATTTTAGATCATCACAAAAAACACAAACTTAATAAGAGACCATTCAATGATCATCCAAGCACAGAATGAGTTCATTCAGCTCAGTAGTTTTTAAGAAAAATTGTTTTTCTATATTTTCCAAAATGGTACTGTGTTAAAATTATGTCCTACATAGGCAGCCATCTTGGATTTCAGATCGGCATAAAAAACCAAACGTTTTAGAGGACCTTCAGATGATTATTCCTGGGCAGTTAGGTTTCAATTCTCCAAGTGGTTTAAGAGAGGAAATATTTTGAAACATTTTTCCCATAGGGTCCAATGTTAAACTAAGTCCTGCCGTAGCCGCCATTTTAAATTTCATATCGGAACAAAAAACCTAAAGTTTGTAGAGGACCATCGAATGATCATTCATGTACAGTTTGGTTTTAATCATATTTGTAGTTTCTGAGAAGGCATTTGAACATTTTCCCCATACGGTCCAATGTTAATCTATGTCCTGTAGTGGCGGCCATCTTGGATTTCCGATCGGCATAAAAAACAGAAACTTGGTAAAGGACATTCCAAAGTTCATTCACAAACAGTTTTGGTTAAGTCAGTTCATTAGTTTCAGAGAAGAAGATCTTTGAAATTTCAGCAAATCAGAGCATATTATTGGCCCTGGCAGCTATGTTGAATATCCGACTGGAACGAAAAACAAACTAGAGGCTCAGGTGAGCCTGTATCGCTCACCTGACATAACTAAGTCCTCTTAAGAATGTCTGCATGCCGAATACATCTAAGCTACTATTCAAATCCTATAGGTTCTATGTTAAAACTATGTCTGCTCATGGCAGCCATCTTGGATGGAGTTCGTAGTCACCAGACACAATTTTAAAAGTATACCACCCAAGGACCATCTATGCCATATTTGCTTTAAATTGGCTGACTGGTTTCAGAGGGAAGACTGTTCAACAATTTTCCCATAGGGTCCTATGTTAAAACTATGTCCGCTGACGGCGGCCATCTTGGATAGAGGTCGGGCTCACAGGACATAATTTTGAAAGTTGACCACCTAAGGACCATTCATGCCATGTTTGCTTTAAATTGACTTGCTGGTTTCAGAGGAGAAAACTTTTAAACATTTTTTCCATAGGGTCCTATGTTAAAACTAAGTCGAGTCATGGTGGCCATCTTGAATTTCCGATCAGCAAACGATTCACATCTTTAGTACAGGATCACACAATGATCATTCCTATAAAGTTACAATTCAATTGGCTTAGTGGTTTCTAAAAAGAAGATTTTTAAAATTTCGACCAATCAGAAAACATTATGGGCCCTTGTCCAAAAACAAAAATCTTGTATATGACCATCGAATGAACATCTCTGCCAAGTTTGGTTCAAATCTGGTTCGTGGTTTCAGAAAAAAAAAAGATGAAAATGTGAAATTCCCATAGGTTCCAATGTTAAACTAAGTCGAGTCATGGCGGCCATCTTGAATTTTCGATCAGCAAACGATTCACAAGTTTAGTACAGGATCACCCAATGATCATTCCTGTAAAGTTACAATTAAATTGGGTTAGTGGTTTCTAACAATAAGATTTTTAAAATTTCGACCAATCAGAACACATTATGAGCCCTGGCAGCCATGTTGGATTTCCGATCAGCGCCAAAAACAAAAAGCTTGTATTTGACCATCTAATGAACATTTCTGCCAAGTTTGGTTCAAATCTGTTGCGTGGTTTCAGAAAAAAAAGATGAAAAGGTGAAATTCCCGTAGGGTCCAATGTTAAACTAAGTCGAGTCATGGCGGCCATCTTGGATATGCCATCAGCACAAAAATAACAAATTTAGTAGAGGACCATCCAGTGATCATTTCTATAATGTTACAATTCCATCGGCTGAGTAGTTTCTGACAAGAAGATTTTCAAAATTTCAACCAATCAGAACACATTATTGGCCCTGGCGGCCATGTTGGATTTCCGATCTGCACCAAAATAACAAATTTAGTAGAGAACCTCCCAATGAACATTTCTGCTAAATTTGGTCCAAATCAGTTCAGTGGTTTCAAAGAGGAAGAAAAAAGTATGAAAATTTTACACACGCGGAAGACAACGACGACGACGACGGACGCAAAGTGATGACAAAAGCTCACATGACCCTTTGGGTCAGGTGAGCTACAAACTTTGTAGAAGACCATCCAAGGAACATTCCTGCTAATTTTGGCTCCAACTGGCCCCCTGGTTTCGGAGAAGAAGCTTGAAATGTGAAAAATTTACAAACGACGGATGCCAATAGTTCCCATGGACCTTTGGTCCAGGTGAACTAAAAAGCTAATTACCAACTCAGAAGATCATGCCATTGGTCATCAACAGCGATATTCAGCATATCACTACAACCAGTTTAAAGTAATCTGATATGGTGCAAATCCATGCTGAATATGATGCTGATAACCACAAAGATGTCTTCTGAGAAATACATTAATTCAACATATTCATTATTTGAAAGTATACTAAGGCTAGATTTCATTAATCATTAATACCCCAGTGATTAATTCCAACACTTATTTTATGTTGCATATATCAAAAATTTTCACAATTTGAAAATTTAGGATTTTCACCGAAAAATTGGGGCTTTTTTTTTTAGGATTTTGAAGCTTTAATAAGGAATATTAGGGCTGCTGTCAAAAAATAAGGAAAAATATGGGCCCGCTTGAAAGCCTGAAGTTTACCAGTTGCTTGCCCATGGTCGGTGGTTCTCTCCGGCTTCTTCCACCACTAAATCTGGTCGGCATGATATAGCTGAAATATTCCTGAAAGTTGCATTAAACACTATAAATCAATCAATCAAACAAATGTAGCTGAATAAACTTGTCTCTCTTGATTATAGTGAGCTTCGATAGCTTGCCTTCCTTCGCAGGGGTTTCTATGTGACAATTTATTAATAGAGATTATCAGAATTATTTAATTCAATCGAACAGTTGTGGCGTTCTGGTTGTTTACATTTTTATTATGACAGAAACATCGATAGAGGGAGTTAAACAAAACATGTAGGTGGCACTAGTGGTGCTGTTTTTCAAATTTGAAATACCGGAAGTCGCTCTCTCGCAAAATTTTCGAAAAAGCAACAACATCATACAAATTCAATCTCGAGTAATCCAGATCATCTGCAGTTACAACTCCAAAAAGAAGATGCCAGGAAAAAGGACATTGGCCAGGGGAACGCCATCAAGAGCCACAGGCCACAAAAAGCAGAAGAAAACCAGCCCAGTAGTCAATGGAAGAGGGGCCAGGGTACCACCACTTGTGATAGCAGATCGGAAAGCAAATGCCACGGAAACAGAATCCTCACTAGCAGAGTCATCAGGTAACGAGTCAGAGGTCGAGGACTGTACATTTCCTCAAATTTCACATGACACAACAGTACAAAAGTTCCGAATTTCACAAAACACAATAGATTTTACCCCCACACAGGAAACCAGCATTCATGACACGGTTGGGGAACATGTCCCTCATAAAATTAAAAAGAAGATTTGGGATGGAACGTTCATCGAGTTGAGTACTCTCCTAAAATCTGAAAGGGAAATGGAAGAAACCGAAGGCGATCTGAAATGCAAAAAGGGGAGACTTTGCATAGAAAAACGATCGTCGGGTGTGGAGTTGTCCATAATGACTGGACTTCCGCTTTCATGGTGTACATGAGCGTTTATATGGACAAATATAGGACACGGGATCATGAACTACTTAAATACATGCAGGACATCAGATTGGCAGCATCCAGGTCTGAGAACTGGGCTGTTTATGAGGAACAGTTCAGACTTAAAATTGAGAAAAACCCCAATCTTTCTTCGGGCAATATTCATGGTGAATACTGGTTACTACATGTAAACAGTCCCTCAACATCGGGGCAACACAGCTATCAAACTGGTCAACAGCAAACGTACGTTCCGAGAATATACACACAAAATAAGATGCAGCTCAGCTCAAACCAAGTCAATCCACAAAACAACATAAAACCAAGAGCAAATCAACAAAGTGCTAATTCAAGCATGTATTGTAGATATTATAACAATGGCACTGATTGTCCTTATTTCCCTCGTTGTAGGTTAAAACATGTGTGCGAATTATGCGACGGCAGGCACAGAAGGGCCCATTGTAACAAGGCCACAGGTAGAGGTCTCAGAAAGTAAGAAGACATTAAACATTTAAAAATTCCCCAGTAAAAGTTTCAATTTAAAGAAAAATATATTAAGAATTACCCTCATAGAGAAATAGTTAATGAAATTATTGTTGGTTTTACATATGGTTTTGCATGAAAATATTCTGGTTCAAGGCTTCCAACAGACAGTTCTAATTTAAAAAGCGCAAAGCAACTCCCAGAATTACTGAAGGTCAAACTATCAAAAGAGATAAATTTAGGTCGCATTGCAGGCCCATTTAAAATCCCCCTTTCCCTACACCACAGGTCTCCCCACTTGGGCTTGTACCTAAAAAGGATGGGGATTACAGACTCATTCATCATTTATCCTATCCAGAAAATAATTCGATCAATGACTTCATTGATAAGGAATTTTGCTCAGTTCAGTACAGTTCGGTAGACGAGGCAGCATCCCTGATAAGTAAACATAAAAAACTGGCCCGTCTAAGCCAGTGTGACGTAAAGTCAGCATTTCGTATTTTGTCCATATCTCCAGCAGATTTTGATCTTTTGCCACTGTTTTACATTGAATAACTCAGCAGGGAAGTGGGAATGAAAATATCCTTCACTACCTAAATGATTTTCTTTTTGTGGAGTCGGTGGACACTTATACTGTTGGCAAGACCTTAGATGTATTTGAAAAAGTCTGTCATGAAATAGGAGTCCCTCTTGCTAAGGATATAAAAGGCCATTGGCTACTGGTCCCCCGACGCCAAGGTTATATGGTAAGATTACATTTTGAAACTACTGTAAACTAGAGGTTCAGGTGAGCCTGTGTCACTCACCTGACTTAAATAATTCTGAAAGGGGACCACCCAATGACCATTTTGAAGTAAAAAAGGGGTGTAACTCTGGTTAGATTTGTCGACAAATCATCATTATCGAACTTGACCTAGATATTCATAAGATACACTTACATACCAAACCTAGTTTCAATCTGACTATTTGTTCCCAAGTTATCATCTGGAAACCAAATATTTAGCAATTTTGAGGTATAAAAAGAGGCACAACTCTAGTAAACATTGTCGAAAAATTGTCATTATCGAACTTGATCTAGATATTCATAAGATACACTTACATGTCACACATAGCTTCAATCTGACTTTTCATTCACAAGTTATCATCTGGAAACCAAGCACACGGACGGACGGACGACACCCATTTCTATAGTCCCCTTCGACGAAGCGTCGGGGGACAAAAACCACTAAGCCATGTAGAAATGTACAGTGCTAACTTTTTTGGGTATAGAATTTGATACACAAAAGTTAGTTATGCGCCTGTCCATTGAAAAACTGGTTAACTTAAGGGAGAAAATCAAGGTTGTGCTGCAAAGTAAAAAGGTCACACTGAAGAACATGCAGCCCCTATTAGGGCTTTTGAATTTTGCTTGCAAGGTGGTTGTCCCAGGTCGTACATTCTGTCGCATGCTTATAAATTCTACGATTGGGGTGAGGAAACCTTTCCACAAAATTCGGGTTAACAATCGGATGAGGGCAGATTTACAAATTTGGTTACAATATTTGCAAGAATATAATGGTGCTACGGTAATTACTGACAATGAATGGATTTCTAATGAGAAGCTACAGATGTACACTGATAGTGCAGGGGGGTTATGGCATGTATTTTGCTGGCCGCTGGGCTCAGGGTATTTGGCCAAAAAGCTGGGTAGATACAGGTATGACCAGAGATATGACATTGTTGGAATTATTTCCAGTAATTGCAGCTCTTGACTTGGGATACACACTTAAAAAACAAGAAAGTACTCTTTCATGTCGACAATCAAGCGGTAGTGCAAATCATCAATATGAAAACTAGCAGATCAGATAAAGTGATGAATTTAGTAAGACATATGGTTTTAATGAATTTAAAAAATAATACAACAGTTAGACCTGTCTATATTCCACCCAAATTAAACAATATTGCTGATTGTCTTTCTCGTTCTCAGTGGGGAAAATTCAGAAAGCTAGTGCCAGAAGCAAACGAGTGGCCAACAAAAATCCCAACACAGATCTGGAACATTTACGTCGGGTTACAGGTTATTTGGTAGATCAAGGTGTGTCTAAAAATACACATAAGTCCTACAATTTGGCTTTGTCTAAGCTTACATCTTTCAGAGCATTATTCAAGCTTAAACAAAAGTGGCCTGTTCCAGTGGATGATTTGTTAAATTTTATTGCCTTCTTATCAGTTCAATGCCTTTCGAGGGGGTCCATATCTTCTTATATATCTGGCATTTCATTCTACCATAAAATAAAGGGCATTCAGGATTCTACAAAATTTTTTTATTATTAACAAGGTATTAGAGGGAATCAAACGACTTCAGGGAGGGAAACAACCGGATATCAGGTCACCAATATCACTCGACCTGTTGGAAAAAAACCAGCAGTTTTAGACAAAGTTTGTAAAGATAAATATGAGGCAACCTTATTTGCAGCTGTTTTTTCAATAGCTTTCTTTGGTTTCCTGAGAGTTGGGGAAATTACTTCCTCAACGAATCAATCTTTTAACAATGCAAGTTTACAATTACAGGACATTACAGTTTACGAAAAATCAGTTGAATTGAGAATACGATGGTGAAAAACTGACCAAAAGGGTAGGTCAGTTAAATTGTGTATTCCAGGAAATGGGAAAATATACTGCCCACTGGAACTTATTAAGAATCATTCATTAAAAAGACCTTGCTGTAGCAATGAAGACCTTTTCATACATTTCAACCACATGCCATTAACTAGGTATCAGTTTACTAGTGTACTGAAGAAAGCCTTAAACTTTCTTAATATTAAAAAAGGCCATTTCAGATCCCACAGTTTTAAAATAGGTGGTGCAACAGAATTAGCTCGTCAAGGTGTCCCAGAGAAGGAAATAATGAAAATGGGCCGTAAACGTATATTTTTTTCACACAAAATAAATACATATTTTTTTTTCTCAAATAACAGGACGAGTGTTTCTTTATTCACAAAACTAAACTTAATAGTACGTGCATTGCAGCACACTGACTGACCATAATATAAGGTCATCCTCATTGGTGTATGTTAATGCAATTTGTGCATGTCGTATCATGCTTATGCAATGACTCACCCCTATCTAGATGTGCTTAGCATTGTCCATATAAAGTTAACTCTCACCGGCATACGATCGATAATGACTCATCACGTACCCCGCATGAAAGATAACCTTATATGTTCAACAGATCGCGCATGTTGTATCATGCTTATGCAATGACTCACAAGTACCCGGCATTGCGTCAAAATCACATAATCCCCGCATGAATCATACAGCGTGTACAGTCTTGTCAAATGAGTCACCCAGTTATTAACCGCACCCATGGCTACCTGAAAGCTATATTTGGACCCACGGTTTTCGCGCATGATGTCAGCCATATCGCAATTAGCGTCTTGACCTTATAGGAATGTTCGCCAATCTCATTAGTGATGTCATATTCACTAATTTGCATGTCATTAAACAAATAATTGGTTGGCAGTAAAACAATAAAGTAATTGACATGAAAGTAAGCAATTTTTAAACTTTTATAACTTTTTTATTTCCAAACCAATGTTTGTTCTGTTAATTGTTTTAGAGACTTAAGAAAATTCGTATTTTTTCTGTCAGTTTACATTTTTTTATTTTGATATGATAAATTCATAATTCTAATATGAAATAATGCATTTTTACGCTTTAAAACTAAATAAAACAAGATCGAATTTCCAATCTTTTTATTCTGAATATTTTTATCAAACCTTAGATGTGAATTAATTATTGCTATATAATTTTCATTTCTGAAAGAATTATTAAATTATCGTAAATAACAAAATAATAATGACAATTTAAAGTTGAGCCTTCATTGAAAGACAATAGAAATTTTTGATTTCCTGCCAACCACACAGGTAAATTCTCAAGCCTGTGACATCACGGCGAACATCCCTATACGGAGAAAAGACTGCCGCTGGTCACGGCCAATGAAAAGCACTGACTACAATTTTGAGATCCGTATATGTTTTGTAAAATAGCTAACCATTGGCCAGGAGGGATTATAAACACCGGTTTTCGAGGAATTTCGAGTCATTTTCACGATGGAGTTCGAATGCAATGTTTGCTTTAAACGTTTTACAAGGAAGGATAATTTGGAAAGGCATAAACGGTCCATACACAATGATGTTCTATTTGCCTGTGATACATGTCATAAAGCTTTCAACAGAAAGGACGCTTACGTAAAACACGAACGTAGCTGTTCCTTGATTTGTAAATACTGTGACCGAGTGTGTCATCATCAAAATGAGTTGACTGAACATACCAAATCACAACATACGGACAAAAAATATGTGTGCTCCAGATGTGCAAAGAAGTATAGTGAAAAACGGAATTTGAAGAAACACCAGCAAAAATGTACTAACACGTAAGTGTAAATACGTAATGCAAGTCAGAGTTAACTGCAAAATTGGATAAAATATGCCCTCTACAAACGTATGCACTATTTAACCCATAATAACGCACACTTTTAAACTTCCGAGACCCTCACTGGTTCCGAGGTATGCTCAGGTCCTGTTCATAAATCTACTCCGTTTTCTGAAAATTGAAAAGAAATAACCATAAAGCTTCCGTCAGTGAAATAAATAAATGATATCAAATGAATAATAATATCTTCTATAAACCCCGGAATTACAAAGTATTTAATACTTAGGAAAAAAAATACCAGAATATGTAAAAGTATAATCATTTTTTGATATAATAAGAAAAATATACATAAAAACTTACTTTGTCATCTGAATCATAAACTGCAATATAAGAATGGTCCGTAAATATCCACGCGCATTCATGACGGAGTTTTGCATATTCTTCATATATTAGATTAAATTTTTCCAGTTTAGATTAAAAGCTAACAATTCAAGCTACAAGTTTTCGCAGGTCAAAAGACTTTATGGATTGTTGGAAGTTCCATAGTACACTGGGCCAGTTTGGAGGCAAATCGAACAGGGAACTGCAGATGATCTGGATTACTCGAGATTGAATTTGTACGATGTTGTTGCTTTTTCGAAAATTTTGCAAGAGAGTGACTTCCGGTATTTCAAATTTGAAAAACAGCACCACTAGCGCCACCTACAAGTTTTGTTTAACGCCCTCTATCGATGTTTCTGTCATAATAAAAATGTAAACAACCAGAACGAACCACAACTGTTCGATTGAATTAAATCGGATTATCGAAAATAAAAAATTCTGATAATCTCTATTAAGTACAATACTCACAACGACAAAAGCCATACCATAAATAAGTTACCATAACTAGTAACTACTTGAATATTCCATGTACTAATTTCTATAAGGTTCATTTATGGACGAACATAAACATAATTGAAAATAAACACATTTATTAAACATGTAACTTGTTATTTACATTTACAACAAATGACTAGAATATGTACTAATTTCCATAAGGTTCATTTATGGCATGATGAACATAAACATAATTCAAAATAAACACATTTATTAAACATATAACTTGTTATTTACATTTACAACAAATCACTAGAATATACATGAGTGGCTTTATTTTGGCTACAGAGTATATTTTTGCTGAGGCCCAGGGAGACTACTGATTACCTTTCTTTGCAATTGGCTATCAGCTGACCTATGTTGACATAGTGTCATAGAAACCCTGGTAGTTAAGCACCACAACCTACCATGAGGAGAGACAGGAAAAACTCGTATTACCAATGTTCCAGTTTAAATAGCCCCACCTGTTGGCAGGTTTAGGCCTCCCCTCTTGAGGATGAGGTGTAGGAGGTCCCAGAGTTACCCAGCTGTAGACCACACAAGTACCCACATTTTCAAAACCTGCAAATTTTAGAACTTGTCAGGCCCAGAGCAAAGGCCGAGTAAGCAATTCCCAAATCACTACCAGTCTCCCTGGACTGCCACATGGGTGTCTACCAACTAAACTGATTTGTACACCCACCTCCACAAAAAATTTAACTCAGGGAAATACTGATTTTGCACTATTAAGAAATGTTTCCAACCACCCCCCCCCCCCTTTTAAGATTATTCAAGAAAACCTTAATTATTACCAATGTGAGACGAGTAGTGTGTTCCATCAGTTCTGTACAATGCAATTTCTGTTGCTTTTATGTTACTGTCATGCCAAATAGCCCTCCCCCCATTTTCAATGACAAAGGTTTTGAGGGCTGAATCAACTCTTCTGTGTTTCTGATCAATAACGAAACCTGTATTCAATGGTGCAAAATGCCAATACCTACGCGGTAGCATTGAAGACCATACAATCCCAATATTTCTAAACAAAGCTTTGTACCGCAAAACAGAACACTTTATATGTTTTCAATTAACCCCTTCCCAGTGAAGTCCTTTTCAGATAAATCACTAGCTCCATAGTGAATAAGTAAAAAGTTAGGTGTGGGCAAAATGTCCCGTTTTTTGTCTATCAATGAATACAAATCTATGATGAAATACCTACTCGCGCATTTATCCATGTTTTCAATAATAAAAGTCCACATCGAAACGAATATTACATGAGTTGGAGGAAGGTTTTAACAGTTATATTTAGTCCCTCTGTATCCAAATGCATTAATAACATAAATCAAATGACACAAAATATACACATTAATTTCAATTAAAAAAAAACAGAATTGTGTTAGAAAACTATCAGTACATATTAAATATTTGCTTACATTTAATAGAAGAAAACAAGGGGAAGTCGGTATAACACTTTATAAATTATGATATTATAAAAAAGGTTTGAAGATACTAAATGAGTGACAATAAACCGCATGTCAAAACAGGACACACAATACAATGACCTAAATAGGGGTTAGGGTTATGGTGTTTAACGCCACTTTCACCAATATTTCAGTTATTCCGTGGTAAAAATAAGTTTTAATGGTTGAGGAAACCGGCATCCACCTAAAAACCGACTGACCAGCTGCAAATCACTGACAAGCTTTGTTGTAACTTGTATCGAGTACAGTCTTTTTGTGTCTATTAAACGCACTGGTGCATAGAACGCACCCCCTTTCCTCCCCAAAAAATCTGGGAAAATTCTAGTTCCTATCTATAGAACGCAGGAAATTCAGTAAAAAATTCACGGCAGAAATCCTCGTTCAAACGGCAAAATACTGCTTACCACAGATCACGTATTTGTTAATCCATGTATTTTTGATAAGTTTTAGACAGGGAAATGTTAAATTAGTTTTGTTAAAAGAGTTTAAAGCAATTATTCTACATTTTGCAAGCGAAAATTAGCTGTTTTGTGAATGCAGGAAGTTTATCGGTAATGTTTAATTTGAAAACAAGTTCAAAACAGCAATGAAAATGATACGGATGGAGCAGTTGATTTTTTTGTCGTTCTTTACGTGAATTATGGTTGATTTAAATAATAAATATGTAGATATGTTTAATCTTTAATCAGTATTAATTCATCAAATAATGAACCGTTCATGTGATCAAAGATAGGCAAGCTTGGGTCAAGCTTGAAATAGGAAGTAATTACGATCGATTCAAAGAAAGTGAAAACAATGCAAAAGTAATAACATTAATTAAGACCTGATCAAAGAGATTATAATTTCTTTTGAAATGTACTCCTATTGTGCCACTGCTACAATATATTATATAATATTGACAGGTGTCCCAGTAAGTTCCATTATCTTTTCACACCTTGTTATACAATATACATGTACTGTCCTTGACCTTGTCAACTGCTGAAGTGCTGTAAAAATCGATAATTCAAACAAAGGTTCAATACCCAAACACAGGTAATTTCACCCCAGGAAAAAATAGATTGAAAAAAAGTAAAATATCACACCTCTGATAGCAAACATTTGACAGTTATTCCTGCATTCGTATGGACAATTAGTTCCGAACAACGACACCAATGTACATGTATGATTATTGACAAACATCGAGAATATTTACATACCTTTCAAAAAGGCAATGAAAAAGCAATAAATACAATTTTTATACAATTTTATTTTAAATAACACATATATAATGAACACAATTAATGTTATTTGAACAATAATTCACCGATCATTGGGAATATTGCCGTCCGTGAACTCGAAGCTATGCTACCGGCAAGTCTCTGCGTGACCTGAAAAAAGCAGGGTTTTTGCTGGCTCTATTGGGAATTGTCACCTAACCTAAATTGGGAAATTTTATCGACATTTTTATCGACTAAATATGAATTTGAAATTAACTTAGGAAATAATAAACAAAATAACTTTGCAGTAGAATTTATTTCACTCAATGACAACCTTTTCATCTTTGAATTTGTCCACTAATGTGTCAAGATTACTATCCGACAGTTTGTACTTTCCTTCCATGGATCATATCAAAAGCTTCCATATTCATTTGGGTCAATCTTTACCTCAGAAGAGTTTTAATCAAATTCATATATGAAAAGCTCCTTTCCATAGAGGCAGGGATGATATTCATCAAGTAAAGGATGGATGAATTAGTGGGATCAGTTTGAAAAAGTTCACATTATTTACACAAATATTAACCTGATATGATTTAATACAACTATAATGAGGATAACCAGGGAAAACTTTGCTCATACTTGAGTGAACTAAACCTTCTCATATCCTGCTTAACGAGTGTTGGATGATTTACATTGGTTTTACATTATGATAAACAAAATAAAGAAATAATAATATATAATAGTAATAAACACTTTCATTCATCTTTCACACACACTCTCTTACCATTTTGTTTTTCTAAAATATGAAATTGCTCCTGACATTTTGTACTAAATCAAAAAAGCTGAAAAAAGAATCTCATCACTATATGAATCAAACAAACAAAAAATATTATTAGTTGAAAATATATTGGGGTCCACATTTTTTCAAATGCTAAAATGGTATTGTGTTTCTTTGATATATATTGTTCAAGTGAACGGTACCACATAATTTTATGTTTAAATTCTACAATACTTAGCCTTTGTTCATTGAGTTTGCACTTGAAGATGTAATTTTTTGCAATAATTAAAATCAGGTTAACAAGAAGTTCCCCTGACTCAAAACCAAAGAAATATTCTTTTTTGTCAAAAATCAAATTTTTGTAATATTGTTTTAATTGTTTTGTCAAAGATTTGAGAAAAATTTGTGTCAGAGCACAGTCAAAGAATAGATGTTCAATAGTTTC
>MJUT01001373.1:652573-663198 GCA_002080005.1 Gigantidas platifrons | reverse complement strand
TTACATACCAAACCTAGTTTCAATCTGACTATTTGTTCCCAAGTTATCATCTGGAAACCAAATATTTAGCAATTTTGAGGTATAAAAAGGGGCACAATTCTAGTAAAAATAGTCGAAAAATTGTCATTATCGAACTTGACCTAGATATTCATAAGATACACTTACATACCAAACCTAGCTTCAATCTGACTTTTCATTCACAAGTTATCATCTGGAAACCAAAAAGCACACGGACGGACGGATGATACCCATTTCTATAGTCCCCTTCGACGAAGCGTCGGGGGACAAAAAATAATTTCAAGAGGAATAACTCTTCACATAGTTGTCAGACATTTTCAACTGTGGAACTTTTTTTGCCGATCTTGACATGCTGAATATTTTTGCCATTTAAACTTGACATCTATCTCTTATAGTTTTTGAAATAAAGGACGAAAAGTATTAAAATTTTGAAAATTTGATGAAAAAAAGGGCAATAACTCCAAAATGGGAAAATGGGATTTACTTCAAAATTGCAGGGTATGTAGATCTTGATAGGCTGCACATTTTTGCAGTTCCAACTTATCATCTATCTCTTATAGTTTTTGGAATAAAAAAACAAAAATTATTAAAATTTTGAAAATTTGATGAAAAAAGGGCAATAACTCCAAGATGGGTAATTAGATTTTCTTCATAATTACAGGGTTGGTAGATCTTATCATGCTGAATATGTTTGCTGTTTCAACTTATCATCTATCTCTTATAGTTATTGAAATAAAGAGCGAAAAGTATTAAAATTTTGAAAATTTGATGAAAAAAGGGCAATAACTCCAAGATGGGTAATTAGATTTTCTTCAAAATTGCAGGGTTGGTAGATCTGATCATGTTGAACATGTTTGCAATTCAAACTTATCATCTATCTCTTATAGTTTTTGAAATAAAAAAACGAAAAATATTAAAATTTGAGAATTTGATGAAAAAAAGGGCAACAACTCCAAGATGGATGATTAAATTTTCTTCACAATAGCAGGGTTGATAGATCTTGACATGCTGAATATTTGTGCAGTTTCAACTTATCATCTATCTCTTATAGTTTTTGAAATAAAAAACGAAAAGTATTAAAATTTTGAAAATTTGATGAAAAAAAAGGCAATAATTCCAAAATGGGTAATGGGATTTATTTCAAAATTGCAGGATAGGTAGATCTTGACATGCTGAACATTTTTGCAGTTTCATCTTATCATCTATCTCTTATAGTTTTTGAAAAAAAGAACGAAAAGTATTAACATTTTGAAAATTTGATGAAAAAAGGGCAATAACTCCAAGATAGGTAATTAGATTTTCTTCATAATTGCAGGGTTGGTAGATCTTATCATGCTGAACATGTTTGCTGTTTCAACTTATCATCTATCTCTTATAGTTATTGAAATAAAGAGCGAAAAGAATTAAAATTTTGAAAATTTGATGAAAAAAGGGCAATAACTCCAAGATGGGTAATTAGATTTTCTTCAAAATTGCATGGTTGGTAGATCTGATCATGTTGAACATGTTTGCAATTAAAACTTATCATCTATCTCTTATAGTTTTTGAAATAAAAAACGAAAAATATTAAAATTTGAGAATTTGATGAAAAAAGGGAAACAACTCCAAGATGGGTAATTAAATTTTCTTCACAATTGCAGGGTTGATAGATCTTGACATGCTGAACATTTGTGCAGTTTCAACTTATCATCTATCTCTTATAGTTTTTGAAATAAAGAACAAAAAGTATTAAAATTTTGAAAATTTGATGAAAAAAGGGCAACAACTCCAAAATGGGTAATGGGATTTACTTCAAAATTGCAGGGTAGGTAGATCTTGATATGCTGCACATTTTTGCAGTTCCAACTTATCATCTATCTCTTATACTTTTTGAAATAAAGAACAAAAAGTATTAAAATTTTGAAAATTTGATGAAAAAAGGGCAATAACTCCAAGATGGGTAATTAGATTTTCTTCACAATTGCAGGGTAGGTAGATCTTGACATGCTGAACATTTTTGCAGTTTCAACTTATCATCTATCTCTTATAGTTTTTGAAATAAAGAGTGAAAAGTATTATAATGTTGAAAATTTTATGAAAAAAGGGCAATAACTCCAAGATGGGTAATCATATTTTCTTCAAAATTTCAGCGTAGTTAAATCTTGCCGTGCTGATAATTTTTACCCCATGTCAGATTTCTGATATTATTAACGGTTTTTGAGTTATTACCAAAAACGCGCAATTTTACCATATGTTCTATTTTTAGTAACAGCAGCCATGTTGATTGGTGCACGGATTCACCGGACACAATTTTAAAACTAGATACCCTAGTGACGATTCAGACAAAGTTTGGTTCCAATTGGTCTGGTAGTTTCAGAGGAGAAGATTTTTGAAAAAGTTTACGACGTATGACAGACGACGGACGCCAAGTGATGGCAATAGCTCACATAACCCTTCGGGTCAGGTGAGCTAATAAAAATGAGACATTATTGGTAAAAGTATCAAATAGCACTGTCAAAATATTTTGAAAACAGTATAATACCCAAACTCATTAAAAAAAACAGCCCACCAAAGTGTGGAATATATACTTTGGGCCAATTGAGAAAACTGTATGTTCTAATGGGACTGGAGGCGACCATCAAAAATAGTCAAGAAAGGATATTATTTTTTCTCATTGATTCCATTCGGTGATAAGGTCTTAAGTTTTCTAATCCAGAAGCTTTCCCTTTCCTGTCTGCTTTTATCATCCCACTTGGGGTTATGGTCAATTATGGTGACCTTCAGTTTGCTGAAAGAATCATGGTGGCCCGTCGATCTGAGATGTCTGCCGAGTGGAAGGTCAGGTTTGCAATTTGCATCGCTTCTGTGGCCATTCAAGCGTTTACTAAGTTGTTGTTTAGTTTCTTCGATGTATTGAAGGCCACAAATTGCACATTCCAGGAGGTAGATAATATTTTCTGTGTTGCAGTTGGCATTGCAGTATATGATAAATTTTTCTCCTGTATGTGTGCTGTTGAATTCAATGTGCAACTTCTGGTACTTTTGTCACGCACATGGATCGTCAAATTTTTTTTTTGAAATTGTAAAGTCGCCATATTGGTTCGACATTTTATGTAATTAGACATTGATAAAGTCCCTCAGTGGGACGAAAATTTTGTCATTCAACTAAGTGTTTAATTCTTTATCACTTTGTTTTGTGTACTTGGTGTTTTACATACCATTTTAGACGTTTATAATTTATTTACTTGTATAGTATCATTATACCGTAACGATCCAACACCCCGTAAGATTGATCGTTGACTGCTTTTTCAGACGTTGTATATATATATATATAAACGTCTAAAATGGTTTGTAAAACAACACCAAGTACACAAAACAAAGTGATAAAGAATTAAACACTTCGTTGAATGACAAAATTTTCGTCCAACCGAGGGACTTTATCAATGTCTATTTAAATAATATTTAGAACCAATATGGCATCTTAATTTCAAAAAAAAGTTTTTGACGGTCCATGTACAGGACAAAAGAACCAGAAATTGCACATATGAAATTACATACATAAAAGAATTGAAATCCTACATATAAATTAAATTAATTAAAGTACAATAACAATAATATAAATACACCCGATTATTAAAGTAGCCCGATTGTGTATTTATATTATTGTTATTGTACTTTCATTAATTTATATGTAGGATTTCAATTCTTTTATGTATGTAATTTCATATGTGCAATTTCTGGTTCTTTTGTCCCGTACATGGACCGTCAAAAACTTTTTTTGAAATTAAGACGCCATATTGGTTCTAAATATTATTTAAATAGACATTGATAAAGTCCCTCGGTGGGACGAAAATTTTGTCATTCAACGAAGTGTTTAATTCTTTATCACTTTGTTTTGTGTACTTGGTGTTGTTTTACAAACCATTTTAGACGTTTATAAATTTTATTTTACTTGTATAGTATCGTTATACCGTAGCGATCCAACACCCCATAAGATTGATCGCTGACTGGTTTTTCAGACGTTATATATATATATATAAGTCTAGAAGATTGTGCATATGTGGTATAATTCCAACTCACTAAATAGTCAGGTGACAAAGTGTGACGTATCAAAAATCTTTAACTCCCTCATTTCACTGTAAAGATAGGATGGTATAATTGTCACCTGGTAAAGTGTGACACATTTGAGAATGTTAAGGATTATCGTTAATAAAAGGTGGTGAGGACAAATCCTTAACTTTGTGACAGTAGTAAAATATTCGTTAACTATCAACACTGTGAAAGAAAATATACATAAAAACCTATTGTTTTCTGTTAATACCGTCCGGACGTAGAACACGGAGTTCTTTAATCAAAAATCTTTCCTGATATATATATATACACTACTATATACTCATGTGATTGTTGTCCATAAAAGTCATTTTATGTTTACAGAATACTCAAATTAGAAGAGATTGCTAAGAAATAGAGAAATACATTAACAGTACAAACGAAAAGGTACGTACACCAAACACAAACAACATAATTGCAACAACAATATCCACAGTAAACACAACTAGTGCAGGTTCTCTGGAAGTACTAACACCTACGTCATATATAACATTCACTGATATTGTAAAGGGGAAGGAACATGTTGATGCAGACTTACCTTGTTCAGTAGATAGACATGGACATCTTGGCAGTCTTTGTTGGAACATAATGTACATGATAATAACTGTAATAATTAAGTGATACAAATAGATACTAATATTCTATATAAACTATCGATAAAACACAATACAAAAAAATACCACTCTGTCTGAACAGGTCCAAACTCCAACAGAAAAATCATAGAAAGATAAAATCGATAATCATAACATACAAATACATGACCACTCAATTTCCTGGTTTCGTACAGGCGCTTTAATAAAAAGTGGTGTGGTCAAACTAGTTTTATGGTCACAAATGATATAATTCATCATTAGCTCTCTAAAAAGGAACACAGCCTATTTGTTTGAAGTGGATCATTGACAGCTCTGATGTTTTAAAATCATTATATTTGGTTTTTTATGTTGCTGACAATCATCTTGAAATAGCTTGCATTTAGTATATCACCCTGTCAAAATTGTATGGAAAAATAGAACAGTTGAGTTCACCCCGGTTGGTTGATTTTATGGTGCTTACCGCATTTTTCAACAATATTTCAGTTATATCGTGGCTGTCAATTTTATTGGTCGAGGAAACCGGAGTACCCGGAGAAAACCACCGACCTGTCGCAAGTCTCTAACAAACATTATCACATAATGTTGTATCAAGTACACCTTGCATGAATGGGGCTCGAGCTCACGTTAGTGGTGATAGACTAAGACAGTATAACGCTCTATATACTACATTTATGAATAACAAAATCACTCACTGAAGCTATTTTTTTTTTTCGTGGATTAAATTCTGCACGAGTTATGCACCTTTTGGGTATGTATTTATACAGGGTTAGGATTAAGGTGTTCAACGCCAATTACAACAATATTTCAGTTATATCGTGGCGGTCAGTATCATTGGTGGAGGAAACTGGAGTACCAGGAAAAAATAAAAGGCCTGTCGCATGTCACTGAAAAACTTTATCACATAATGTTGTATCGAGTACACCTCACCATAAGCGATATTCGATCTCACAACGTTAGTGGTGATAGTCACTGGTTGCACAAGTAGTTGTAAATCCAACTACCATGTGATCACGACTACGACGGCACAGGTCTATATTTATAAAATGTTTGTACGGACAATTAGAACAGTTGAGTTCACCCCGGTTTTTAGTGGGGTTCGTGTTACTCGATCTTTAGTTTTATATGTATGTTTTGTAGATCGTTGTTTGTCATTTTGAACTATTTCTTCTGGGCATTGTGTTGTCTTCTTCGATATACGGATTCTGATTACCCTTTGGTATCTTCAAACTCTTCTTGAACAGTTTAATGTTGTCAATCTTGTTATAGCCATTAATTCCCTGATACTTAAAATGTTGATATATTTTTAGTTATCTTAAATAGCGTGTTTCTTCCCATTTTAACAAACATAAAATGCATACATACATATATAATTTCCCTATTGAAATTGCATTAATATATTAACCCAAGAAAGACAACTCTTGTAAAAGTAAGAAAAGGGAGAAAACGTTTTACATTTCGTAAATAGGAAATTCGGTTATGTTGTTTCCTTTTAAAAGTGAGTTGGTGTCAAAATACAGGTTTTTTTTGTGTTTCATTTATTGATGTGTGGTGTTCATATGACTACGGTACATGTTTTATAAAATATATTTGTACTGAACATAATAACACAATAATGGTATAAAAACATAATAAACACATAAAAACATAATAAAAACAGAATAACATAACAACGACTTATTAACAGTTGGTTGGTTTATTTTATGGTGCTTACAGCATTTTTCAACAATATTTCAGTTATATAGTGGCTGTCAGTTTTATTGGTCGAGGAAACCGGAGTACCCGAAGAAAACCACCGACCTGTCACAAGTCACTAACAAACTTTATCACATAATGTTGTATCGAGTACACCTTGCATGAGCGGGGTTCGAGCTCACAACGTTAATGGTGATAGACTAAATAAGGGTAGTAACAAAATTACCGAACTCCGAACAATCTTCCAAAGGGAAAGTCAAAACTCATCAGTATATAAACAGACAAAATCAGTCAACAACCGGAAAACTGGGAAAACCGTAATGATCCTAAGAGCATAATGCTCTATATACTACATTTATTAATAACAAAATCACTTACCGATCATGACAAAGAGACAAATCGATACAAGAATAGCTACATCACATGTTCTTTCTGGAATAAACAATATGTATTACATTCTAAGAAGACATGAATCTGGTTTAAGAAATAAAATTAGGAATAGCATTATAACATAATAACATAGAAGTGATTGAGTAATTATTGTTTAACGTCAAATGAGTATTTTATTTCCAGCTCTATCATGGCAAGAGTATTGAGTACACCTCACCATGAGTGACATTCGAACTCAGAACTTTAGTGGTGATAGACACTGTTTGCATAGGTAGAGTTAGTTGTCATCAAACTATCATACGATCACGACCACGACGGTTCCTATATTATTAGTACATGTATATTGTTTCAAATTTTAAATAAATTCAGATTTTAACTCATTTTAAGATTCACACAGAGTACTACCTATCTACATGCAACTGAACCAGTGGGTCAGTAGGTAGATTACCGTCATTGTGCACACCATTTATATTAGGTGAATAAGTTTCTGAATAACTTTTGTGGAAACTTGGTGCTTAGTAATTGTCCATGCCTTTTTAACTGCCTATTCATTGTACATTTATAAGAGATAAATGTATTCACTGATAAATATCATAAAAGAGGACCCACTCCCTATACAGTTCCTATAACAATCCTTTTCTACTTGTTTGGACCAGGTTTGACACGATTTATTTCTGATTATTTTACTAAAAAAAATGGGAAACTCACTGATTAGAGGAAAACTGTGATTTATGACTGGTGGAATAATCATTGCTACTCACAATTAATCAGTTCTTCAGTCATGGAATTGTATGTGTGACTTGAGACTAATAATAAACAACTGAATAATGTGAAAGGTTTTGTGTTTTTAAAAGGCCTAAGTATCACCACATCCAAAAAAAATGTTTTGAAGATAAAGGTGTCATTCATTTTATATCACCTTCCATTCAAAGCACCAGTATTCGTACAGATTATGTATGTAACATTGTGTCCATGAAGATTATTTTTCCTTGTGATCCAGTTGAGTTGATTCCTTTAGGATACACACTGCAATTGCTTAACAACAGACCTTATGAATCACAAATACTTGCCCTTATATTATGTCTTTATGTTGATATTTTTTCCAACAATATTATGGGACACCATGACTTACATAAAATTCAAAACATTTGAATGATATCATATTAATATTAGAAGACTTGGAAGAAAATGAAAATGACAAATAAAAATGTTTCAGCACCATGTTAAATCTAAAACATTGCACATTGCAAACAGATATAATCCTACTTATTTTGTATTTTATGTAAGAAACGGAGACGTCATATTTTTCCTAGACTAGGACTTCAAAGTCGAAGAACAAACTTTATTTTGAAAATAAAGTTTAAAAGCATTTAATTCATTTTGAAAAGCTGCTACTGCTCCTCAGATTCTTGTCTGTAGTTGATTTAGAAGACTTTTTTCACTGTATTTGACATGACAATAGGAAAATGTTACCATGTCCAGTATGAGGCAAGAAATGCTTACTCTACATGTGCACCTGGTCGCAAAATTCCTGCTTTTAAAGAAGTTCATGTAGTTAAGCCATTTTTTCTGTATAAACCCTTAACATACATCACATTTACAAGGTTTTATCACCAGTAATATGTCTTCTCATGTGTGTCTGTAAGCTAATTTTCTGTATAAACCCTTTACCACATTCATCACTTTTATACGGTTTATCACCAGTATGTATTCTTATGTGTGTCTGTAAACCATTTTCCTGTATAAACCCTTTACCACATTCATCACATTTACAAGGTTTTATCACCAGTATATATTCTCATGTGTAAGCCATTTTTCTGTATAAATCCTTTACCACTCAGTTCAAAAGAAGTCTGAATCCAATGTGAGCACCAGACCAGTATGTATACTTATATGTTTCTGTAAATTCCATCTCAGACTAAATTATACAATTTCACAATAAATAACACAGTTAAATTTCTGATTACAATTCAAAGCTTTGTTTAACATGTTTGACAGAGTAAAAATTTAAAATTTGAATTGAAAGTAAAACCTAGATCCACCAGAAAAAATAATATCTGGTGGATCAAGCAGTCTGTCAATATCATCTTTATAGATGATGTATTCCTCTTCATTAAGTGTGTAATCACAACTTGATTTCGGTCTTTTTTGGTAGTAATTAATGTTGAAGAAGTTCTCATCTTTAGGCCTGGTGACCTGCAAAAAAACAAAGCATTCTATAATCTTAGCTGCTTTATAGTATCAGATATTTATTGGTATATGAGTAGTTCAGCAATGGCTATGCAATGTACATGTATGTAAAACTAGAGGCTCCCAGGAGCCTGTAATCGCTCAACTGGGTTCATTTGTGACTTTTTTTTTACTAACTTTTATTTGTAACAGCAGTGTTATTGGTTTGCTGGCCTGAGCCATTTTACCATATTCTAAAAGATGACCATTTCAGCAACATTTTGGCCTACTTGGTTGACATGCCTTGACAGTAGCTTTTTCATGAAAAATATTGCTTGCAACAATATCCGCCATTTCTTTTTCATATTGCAAGATTGTCAAGATCATTCATGTTGTTCTGCATTGATATTGAACTTTATAGCCAAGTACATACAACTACCTGTACATGTATGCAATGATATCATTTGCAAATAGAGTATGGTGGCGTTTCTAAAGTAACAACACTTGGTTAGCATCTTGCAATGATCATTCTTGATAACTTACAATTCCATCCTCCATGTAGTATCTGAGAACCCATATTGCAAGATTTTCGAGATCATGCATGTTAAAAGTAACACCACTAGGACAGACCATGCAAAAAAACATTCCTGCTAAGTTTAGTCCTATTTGCTTCAGTGATTCTCTAAAAGAAGATTGAACTTTCGACCAATCAGAGACTTTTATGGCCCCTAACAGCCATGTTGGATGACCGATATGAACAAAAAGTAACAACACTTGGTAAGGACCTTGCAAGGAACATTTCTGCCAAGTATGGTTCCAATCCATCCAGTGGTTCTTGAGAAGAAGCTTGTTTTACATATTTCCCATAGGGTCTCTATGTTAAATTATGTCCCCCGCTGGCGGCCACCTTGGATTTTCAATCGGTCCAAAAAGTAACAACACTTGGTTAGCAGCTTGCAATGATCATTCATGACAATTTTCAATTTCATCCTCCATGTAGTATCAGAGAAGAAGATCTTTGAAATTTCAGCCAATCAGAGGCTATTATAGCCCCTGGCAGCCATATTGGATAACCGATTGGAACAAAAAGTAACAACAATTGATCAGGACCTAGTAAGGAATACTTCTGCCAAGTATGATTCCAATCCACCCAGTGGTTCTTGAGAGGTTTGTTTTACATATTTCCCATAGGTCCGCTATGTTAAATTATGTCCCCCACTGGTGGCCATCTTGGATTTTCAATCGGTCCTAAAAGCAACAACACTTGGTTAGCAGCTTGCAATGATCATTCATAACAATTTTCAATTCCATCCTCCATGTAGTATCGGAGAAGAAGATCTTTGAAATTTCAGCCAATCAGAGGCTATTATAACCCCTAGCAGCCATATTGGATAACTGATCAGAACAAAAAGCAACAACAATTGATCAGAACCTTGTCAGGAACATTTCTGCCAAGTATGGTTCCAATCCATCCAGTGGTTCTTGAGAAGAAGTTTGTTTTACATATTTCCCATAGGGTCTCTATGTTAAATTATGTCCCCCGCTGGCGGCCACCTTGGATTTTCAATCGGTCCAAAAAGTAACAACACTTGGTTAGCAGCTTGCAATGATCATTCATGACAATTTTCAATTTCATCCTCCATGTAGTATCAGAGAAGAAGATCTTTGAAATTT